>VMKM01000910.1:0-212039 GCA_008360985.2 Macquaria ambigua | reverse complement strand
TTTTATATGAGAGATAGTTTCTCGTCGGATTGACCGACGTATCTGTGTCATCCTACAACAGAGACTGACTGAAGCACTAAAGCTTTGTACTTATAAGAGATGAATGTAAGCCTATTTACCACTAAATTATGTTTTTATATTTATTTTTTGTCTGTTTGACACCACCGGGGTTGCAGCTGAAAGAATCAGGCTACAATTGTCATACACTCCATAAGAACATCTAAGCAACACATTAACTTAATGTAATACTACTGACGGGGCAGTGATATTATGAGCCTGTTAATTTACGCTTCACACAGTCGGGTTTTTTTGCCAGCTGTCTTTCCTGCATTCAGCAGCTGCAGCTGTGTTGCTTTTAGCCTGGAGGATGTATAAATTCTTCGTATTTCTCTAATATTACAGTTTGGTCTTCGTTGGTAGAGTATGCCGCTCTGCTGCCAGCACACCTGTCATGTTTGTGATTGGTCATATGCTGCAAACACCACCTCTTTCATGTGAACACGCTCATGGCTTGATTGGGAAACCCTGGATTGACTTATCGAGTTGATAACCAGCGTCGTGTGACCGCTTAGCGGGGTCGCGGTTGTTAGGCTCAGTGAAGCCAGATAACAAAAAGAGATCCTGGGTATGCTGAACTTGCTTCGTAGTAGAGGCCTCAGGCCTCTGAACTTGTCAATCCTGTTTTTGTTGTTGTTTTTTTACATGCAGGATAGTGGGTGGTATGCATGTAGTTGCTCCCAATTACTGTCTTAATGGTCCATATTGTTTTATCAGATGAAAGAATCATAACTTCTCTTAACATCTATAAAAAGACACACAGCAAGTTCCTAGTAAGTATTCTTTCTTCAAGCTAAAACAGAATAAACTTCCCGGAAAGTTTAACCCCAATGTATGCTGGGAAGTATGCTAGTCATGTTTATTTAGAAACATGTTTTGATCAAGTGAGCGCTCAACATTTCTTTATAAATTCTGAGAGGGGTGTAAAATATTTTCCTTATAATTTTAACTTGACTTGTGAGAAATTAACCACAGCAAACACCTTTCTTTGACCTCTATCACACTGTAAAAGTAGAGAAAATGCTGTGTCTGATCTATTCTAAGACATAACATCCTCTCATGGTGGAGGAATGTGATCTTCATGTAGTTCGTGTCCATAACTTGTTATCTACGTTTCAGAGTTTGTGTTCATTTCACAAAAAAATTCACGAGGCTGTATTTTACAGCAATTCACTGGTCAGAAGGTTGATAAAAATTCATTCTGGGGTCAAAATTGTTTTACTTCCTAAGTTACAGCAGTACTTCCTGATGCCTTAACTTCTTACAGAGATCAAATTGTCAGGTGAAAACAAAGCATTTGGGTAAAAAAGATGCCATTGGTAGATATTCAAAAACTCTAACATTGTCAGCATTGATGGTTTAGAAATTTGTACAAATGTTTTTTTTAAATAATATTTTGTGATATATTCAGAGGTTTTGGCTGATATTTAATAAACCTCCTCCTCATGCTCTGGTGCTGGTGATTATGTTACTTTTTAAAAGATGACACAGATGTTGCATCTGTTTTCTCTTTGGGGGAATTCAACTTTGAAACAGAAAGTACCACCTCATTTTACAAGGGAAGTACAGGAAACCATAGCACAGAAACTGAAACTTTAATTTCTCTCATGGTGCATTTTACCACAAGTAACTTATGGTATATTTGTCCAGTGCAATGATTGAATCACAATTAATGTTTAACTCAAAACCAGAGTTAAAGCGTCGTTTTCAGTATTTAAAAAACAAATCCTTTATTCATGTAATTTTTAAATGTTATCTATTTATTTATGTATTCATTTATTCATGTATTTCATATTACAGACATGTTGTTTTGAGTTTTAGTTTACTCCCTAGGCAATTTCAAGTCAAGTTTGTTTGTTTGTTTTTGATAGAGAGGAAACTGTTAAGATCCAGAAACAGAAATTCAACAGGCAGTTTGTATATGCTTCAACAATATATTGATACAACTGTATATTTCAACAATACTGTGTATAAATAAATAAATACATCATAAAATTCCATTTAAAATTGAATTACATTGATTACATTCAATACATCCTGAAAGAAATCAAAGGGAAACCTGACTGATTTTAGATCAGTTTACTCATCGCATGGCGTGCTGATGATGTCAAAGTGATTACATCGCATTACAAACTGGAGTTTAGATGACGTCATCAGGCAGTGGGGGTCTAATAAAAAGACACTATGGATTTGCATTATGACAAGTGTAGAGTCCAGTGTTTTTGGAGCCATATTGTGTCTAAATGTCAAGATATTTTGACCATTTAGCCTAAAGCTTTACATGATCAAAACCAAGTCCTAAAGTTTCATAAAGCCAAAAGACACTTCAGAACATTGTTAGAAGCTTCTCATGTCAAGCAAGACAAATTAAAAAGAGAACATGAATAGTGTCAGTACAAGAAAACACAGACAGGCCCAAATACTCAGGCCTTTCACACATCGCAAGGCCATGTAACAGAACCACAAAATAAACTACAGAAACATATTTACATTTCCCTCAGGAAGACATCTTGAGTCTCAGTTTACAACAAAGTTCTCATCTCAGGTTTAATTTTAGTTCATGATCACAACCGTGGTCTTGGTTACTGATGTTTAAAACATCCTGTACCAACAGAGCGTCACGTTAAAGATGAACCACTTTAACTTCCCCCAGCTCATATATTTGCACGCTGTCACAGTGTCACCACATTCTCACACAGCCCCTCCTCGTCGACACTGAAGTCACACTAAAAACACAGCAATCAGCTCAGTGGAGACTCAACGTGACCTCAGTCATTGTCACTGAGGTCGGCAGCATCATTACCACGCTGACGATGGCAGCTGCTAATAAGAGTGTGAATGCAGGCGGGCGGCGGCGTGGTGGTGACTCATCGGGTGATGCCTGACCCCCGCAGCCAGACAAAATGGACGCTAGCTAGAGGCAAGCTGGGTGTGTATGTATGTGGAGAGGGAGGGAGAGGGCTGCTTGCATGGATGCAATCACAGCCGAGAGAGATAACTTCAGAGCTTTGACATCAGGTGGAATTGGCAAGCTGAAACGAGGAGGAGCGCACAGCAGGTGAAGCTGACTTTGGAGGATGAGAGGGGGGGAGGCGAGAGGGGTTGCGAGTGAAGAGTGAAGGCTATTTGAGTTGACATTTATCAGGTTTGCAGCGGGAGCGACGGGTGAAACAAAGTGCAAGATGGGAGGATGAGTCAAGAGGCAAGGTAATTGCCATCAAATGGGATAAAATAAGCTTTTAAGGCATCAGCTGTCAGTGAGTAAGAGTGTTGGTGTTGGTGGGGGTGGTCACTCCTCTGACTCATTTAGTTTGTTCATAAACGTCTTTCATCCATGCTGCTGTAGGTTTGTGTATGTGTGTGAGGCACTTTCCTCCAATCACTTCCTTCACATATTAGTGTCTTTAGGTGTGTGTGGGGGTATTTGTTAATGGCTATGACAGTATGTTTGAACCTCGTCTCCTACGAAATACATGTATATGCTACTATTCTTTATTGGCGGTTTATATTCTGTGGCAACATTCAGTTGCAGAACAGGAAGTAGTGAGACGTTCACATATTGCAGTGAAAAGCGAAGGTGTGGAAATCCGAGACTGTCCTCCCAAGAAGAACGTCAGCATCAGTCGTTTCAGAACAACATTTCCCAAAACAAACATGTTCAAGTGACAAAACCCTCTAGCATTAATTATAACGGTTGCAACGGAGGTAGTCAGGTGAAGTTGTTGTACAAAGTCAGTGCAGGGAGCAGGTCAGTGTGGATGATTGGATCAACAAAATATCAGACTTTAACACGGGAGACTATTTCCATGGACAAATGACGAATTTTGTCTTTTAATTTGGAGGACTTGTTGGGATATTCAGATGGTAAAAAGGCTTCCAACCTAAATGACAAAGTAGGTGGTTTGTTAAGGTAGGTTAGGTGTGGTTTGATTGTTTAGGCACAAAAACTACCTTTGTTAAGGTTAGAGAAAGATTGTGGTTACTTTTAGTAAAAATGCAAACATTGATTGCAGGTCAGAACACAATCTCCAGTCTCCTGCATGAAGATGTTGCACTATACACCTATCCACCACCCTGACCTCTACACCCTGAGATAGGTCAAACTACTTCCTGCATATACTGAACAGTGGCACTGGACATAAATCATGAGGCGCAAAATTGTCCAATGTCAAAGTAATTCCTGGGGATATTGGGCTGGTTTAGAGCTCTGGTGGCCATGCAAATTATGACTTTCAGGAGCAAAGGTGGAGGTAACGAAACATTATAGCTCCACAAAACCTCTTAGAGAAGTGGTCAGGGTGGCTGTGAGGCTTTTGACAGGAGATTGCCTACGTCCCGTCTGATACCACTAATGAACATTATTGTTTTTGTAATGATCTTCACTGAATGGTTTTACCTACCTAACTCTAATCGTATCGTAACCATATTTTATCTCCAATATGAGGATATTGTAGGAATAAACCAACTGAAAAATCCCTCTAATATGAACATAATCCAGGTGACTATATATAATCCATATATATTTCTTGAAATATATATATATTTTTAAATGCAAAATACTGTAGTTAGATATGAACATAATTCATATGGTCGGCTTATGTGACTGTGGTGCTGCTTTGTGTCGTTCTCAGGCAGACTCAACATTGCAGCTCATCTCCCCCAGTAACCACAGCAGTAACCAATCAAGGGCTGAAGCATGATCATTGAGAAGTGAGCGAGATTACCAGATCACCACAGGGAGTTTACATCAGCAGCTAGCAAACAAAAAAGTGGCTGGCTGTCGAATTTTGTTTTGTCACTTCATTATACAGGGCAGACGATTCAATATCTGAATAAAAGTGAATCATTTTGAGTGAACTTGCTTGTGCTACATGCAGCCATGGCTATGTTGTAGTAGCAATATGTAATCAAAATATTAAATAGTGTAATTGTATTCCTAATGTAGCAAAATAATGCACTCCAATTAAAGATAGCTGGATAGTATTTGTGAAAATACTTGAGAGAAAATGTCAGAGACTAGACGGCTGTTCAAACTGACAGGTGTTCGTTGACTTGGTGCAAAATAAAGTGTCTCTTTGTATGCTAAACTGAAATGCTGAAGAGCAAAATAACCTGGCAGTAACTAGGATGCATTACCGAATTCGGGTTATCACCAGGATTCAATTTTTGAGGACACATTTGCACAAAAATCAATTCTATATATTATTCTGGTGTCAGGTTTGACTTTGTGATTTTCTGCCGCATTGGTTTTATGTTCAGAAAACCTTTAAATATAACCACACGGAATTATGGGATACCGTTGACCAGCTCCTTGCTTCCTGCTCCCAGGTCCTCTCTAGGAATTCCACTCAGAGGGGAAATGCCTCGCTAGCATCCAGCCCCGCCCGGCTCCTCACGGCTGGGAGACGTCTGCCTGCCTCGTCCCCTTTCATCAGTGCCAGAGGTACTTCATGATAACAGGCTTTAGCTCCGTCACTGATTGAATTCAGGTGGAAGGGCTCATTTCCAGGGCATTGATCGCTTCCTTAATGAACAGACACCACGGAGCCTTTCCTATCAAGACTCCTAGCTTTACATTTATAGCAGTAAAACTCAGACAAACAAAGAACAGAGATAACCCGGTTTAGAGTACATCTGCCCCCACTTATATCAAGGAAGGAATCGTAGCAAAACGCTCCGTCAGTGGCAGCGGTAGATTAAATGGCCATTAGCGTACGTCAGTGGCTTGACTTTCAGGAGACAGGAAATTAGCTTTTCATCTTTTCTTTTACCTTTTTACCAGGCAAATTGATTTTTACAACATGAAAACAAACACAGGATGATGGTTTGCTAGCTGCCTGAGTGGCTGGTAGAGCAGAAAAACAAATCATCCCAAGCAACAATTTCCCATGGATCACAGCTGACCAGTCACCGCTCGGTTGATGCCGCAGTTGCAAATTTAGATGCTCTTCTCTGATACAGCTGACAATACACGACTCAGAATGAGACACTTGAGTGCATTTCTCATTTAGACCTTCATGTGATGTTGTTATAATGTGTGTCACGGGGAGATGGGATGAGGAAAAAGGAGGCAAACTGACACAACTGGATGTTACTTGGAAAAGGAAGCAATGTTCCCAGTAATAATAAAAAGAAAAATGTTTCTTTGGATGCTCTCATATCATTAGTCGTCATCATCATTTTTGCCATGTTCCAGGAGTTATTTTGTAATAAAGTGTTGGAATTTTCTGATTACGTCTTGTTCTACTTCTGTCAGTGATTTCATACTTTCCCCAAAATGAAAAAACAAAAGCTCTGGGAGAACATGCCTGGACTTGTTCAGGCTGTAGGTGTAGGTGAAGAGGCAAGCAGTGATGGCATCAAAAAAGCAATATTTTTGGAGGAAAGCTGAGAAAATGCAACGTGTGTTATTCATCCTGGTGAATTGAGGCTTCAAAACGGTTGTAAAAATAACATTTTTTTTCTGTTTTTAAAGTTGAATGTTGCTGCAAAATGGCGACTCGAAGCCAAGTCAGTCCGAGTCAAAGCCCTTGCTTTTTAATTCTGCAGGGCCGATACCAAACCTTCACCTCAAACCAAGAGCAAAGAATTGAGAGGTGCATCACCAAGAGCAGCTTTTTAATAGTGTCAGTGAGCATATAGATGGACTTTTACCTTCACATCTAAACTCTTTGTGCTGCTGGTCCCTTCTGTCTGCTTCAATACCACCAGGAGCTGTCTGCCCGCTGTGCTTCTGTAGAAACGGAAATGACTGTGCGAGGGCATTCCCTAGATAAGATACTTCTGTCTGATTCTCTGCTGCTTTGTACATGTTTCTGTGTGTGTGGGTCCTTTCCAAAGCCAGTGACTTTTGTTGCTCATTCTTTCTCATTGACTCAGGAATGATCACCATCTCTAACTGTCGCAAACCAGTGGTCGAAAGAAAAGGTCATTCTTTCTGACATTCACACTTAATATGTTTCTGCTCCTTCTCTTGCTCTCTTGGTTCGTCTCTTATTGGTCATTTTAACAACCTCCCATTAAAATTTGCCAATAATCTTTTCATTAACAGAGTGATGTGTGTGAGTTTGGAACATTATTCCACGGCAGAGATTTAAAAGTCAGTATTTATCGTGACATTTTGTTTAATGTTAGACGTCTTGTCATCACAGATTTGTTCAGTCTGTACAACACACACCATCTATCCTTCAACATCATTATGTAACACACACACACACACATTCCAATCTGTAGTGGTTTGTCAATTGACATCCATTCATCAGTGTAGCGGTTAATCCAAGGAGGTAACCTTGCAGTGGACAAAGAAGATAAATTACCTATTGATTAGTGTGAACAGATCAATGGATTGACCAGTTGTTTCTTTGATGTTGATGGAGGACAACTGTGTCCTATGTACTAATTCTAACTGCTGTCTTTTGAGTATTTAGTGTGGTCACCCTGGAAAAATGACATTAAATGAAATTAGCAAACATGAAACTGCTAGCATGCACTAATATCACTCATTTTTGAGTGTGTTGTTGATGGACACTATTTCCCACAATCCCACAAACACACACCAGAAATTGAAGAGCTGATCCAAAGTGAAAATATTGTCAAGTTTTCAAATTTGTGTTTTAAAGTTGCACTTTGTTTGACATCTTGTTTCATTCCCTGTTAGAACAAAACAGATAGATACACGTACGTCAACGAAGTAGCCATTTATAGAAAATGGATATAAAGAATATGAGCACCAACAAGAGTTCTCCTAGGAACTAATCCCCCCCAATAAACACAGGAAAATAAATGTTAGTTAAACCAACAATAACAAAGACACTGCACATGAGGAGGAGGTTGGTGTGGTGGTGGGAGCCGTGGCAGTGAACAAGTGACAGGTTATTATGGCCGCATTGTAAACCTGCATGAATATGATTGGATATTATTAGTCAGCTGGTAGCCAAGCAGCTGATGAATGAGCTGGTGATTGTGAAGCATGAATGAAGCAGTTGATGCAAATACGCTAATGCAAGCTTGACTGCAGTGCTCTGCCCGTATACTAACTGCCCACACACACACACACACACGCACACACACACGCACACACACACACACAGCCCCCACTCTTTCAGCTTCAGCATCTCTGACACACATGTCTGCCCTCCTCTGCCCCTGCAGGATTTTGGAGGATTAATGTCTTTTTCTCACTGATGACGGCACAGCAGCTTAATGTCAATCTGCCTCTGCACTCACAAACACATCCTCACACAACCTCGGGGGGTGTTGTGAGCCTCACACACACACACACACACATCTCCATACTCCACTGTCCCCTTCTCACCTAGTTTACCAAATCAATGAGTCATTATTTGGGGCTGCTTGAGTACAAATGGCAATGGTACCAGTCAGTTCTTTTGAGGTTTGTTTTGAAGCTTCAAAAAACAAAAAATGTACTTCCTTCCCGTTGATGCAAAATAACCTTCACATATAAATTGAATTAATATATTTGCTGAGATTATGGGCATGTTGGTCAATACATGTGACTCAACATTTTTTTTCATCACAAGCAAAGATCTCTTTGTTCCAAAACTCACTTTCTAGAACATCCTGGAACAAAAACACTTTCCTCCCACTGACATTCCCAGCACTCTGATGTTTTAACTAAACATAGTGTGTCATTGAGATTAGCAGGTACAAACCTCTCACCACAGTTTCATGATATTAGGCCAACACTTGCAGTATCTGTTGGTGCACACACTACTGGCTTAGTATCAAGGTTTGCAAGAGATCAGCCCAGATGTGGTTTAGTTTGGACATTGTCCACTGCCCACACAGCCCGCTCCATCACCTGTGACTCAGCCGTTCATGAGCATTACTGAAGTGTGCATCATTTCAGACTGCGCAATGTTGGCTCTGGTCTTGGGGTTATATGCAGCAAAGGTCAATGTGTCCCTTTGTGAAATCTAGACAGGAAATTAAGACACACATGTGAAAGGCCTTATTAGCAGCCTTGCAAACACTCTTTAATGAAAGCAGCCATAAACAAATACATTTTGCTTACTGTAAACTTTAAAGTAACAAAGGTAGATCATATAAGGTTGCAAGGCAATTAACAGTATTTTTTAACATGCATATTGTGTACTGTACATCCATCATGTTACCACCTTTCCTCTTAAAGCTGGATTTATAGTTGTGCATGAAGGCGTCTCGCTGTAGCTACGGAGCCTCTGCAGTAGCCACTGTACCAATGGCGTAGGCTACACAGTAGTTACCATCAAAAATACAACTACATGCTGGTGCTACGCAGCTATGGAGATGCAACATGGAGACTGCAAGGGCTGTGATTGGTCAGCTCGGGCTGCTTGTGTTTTTTTGATGCTGGTAGAGATAGTTGGTGGTGAAGACAACATTAAGGAAGTTGAAGAAACTCTTTTCAGTAACACACATCCAGCAAAAACATCTCCACTGCAAACCCTCTGTTTACCCCGATCCCTGTTCTGTATCACAATCAATGTAACAATGTAAATATGGCGAATGAAGCAGCAGTGTCATATTCAGTAATTAGACACAGAGAAAAAAAAGTTAACTCTGGTTAAGTGTGTTCGTAGCCCACTGTGGCGCTATATCACAACATAAATGAAAGAATTTCAACACAATTGCTATCAGTAGGTGAAATTTGCCACTGAATTATAAATCAGAACCTATGCCTAGGTGTCTACAGTGGAAAAGCTTGGTCACATCCATCAACCATAAACAGCTTTTTCTATGCAGTCTGTCTGTGTTGTTGCCATGCTTTTCCAGACTATTTCCCTTCATATACTGTAGTACATCAATTTTGTTGCTGTTGGCTTCTATGGACCTCTTTTAGTAGTCTGATTTGCTTGAGAGAATCTTATATCAAAGTGCTGACTGACAGACCTATTTTGTTGCTGGTAAATGCTGTTAATTGGCAATCAAACTGAAATTAACCATCCTTGTAGCAGTGCCTGTCATGGTGATTAAATTTGTTTTTCACCAGATGTTTACATGATTCTGTGCCCCCTCTGTGCTTTACTACTTACTTTAGTGACCACATGTCAGTGACATGTATTTCCAGTAAAGCATCTGTACTGTATGCTCCCTTGCTGAATGAACTCCATAATAAATGGACGGAGGAACACAGATCAGAATGTCCTCCCCCTTTACTTTACTTTTACCCCTTTACTGGCCATGTCGTTTTTATTGTCTGTGACGTGTCGTTCCTCCTCTGCCCCCTCCCTACACCACTCTAGCCCCCCACCCTCCCACCCACAGACCACAGAGCCTTATCAAGAAGCAGCGGCTCCTCGTAATCAAGGCAGTGGGTTATCCAGATAAAATTAGTCCCTCAGTTTATCTGATAGCTCTGTGGGGAGGAAGGGAGCGGTGAGAGGGAGAAGGGGGGAGGAATGCTTCCAGCAATAGGGGATGCGTAACCTTCGTGTCCTCTCAAACGACCAAACTCTTTCCTTAGTCAGTTGGTTGAGGTGGCAACCTGGGGAGTTACAGCCAATATGAGGAGGGGTGGGGGGCACAAGAAATTGAAAGTCAAACCTCCCACATCCTTCCTTCCCTGTGTCACTGATTGGGGGAAGTTAGATGGAGACAGACAGCGTATGAGTCACCAGCCCAGCCCCTACCTCCCCTCCTCCCTGAGAGACTGTTAAAGAATGGTATAGAAGGAGGAAATGTCAAAACCCAGCTGACTGCATGCATGCCCGCTAAATCATCACATCAGCTTAAACACAACCATCATGACTGCAAACTTATAAACACTAGAACAATGGCCAGCATAATAAATATACAGTATACAGTATGTGTGTGTGCAGGAGCCACCTTAATGATGAAATTACATAGTGCTTGCCCACCCACTCATATTCTGTCATACTCTATAATATGAAGTCTGATCAGTGACTTTCATTGAAATGTGATTTGTCCTTTCTATTCACAAAAACACTGTGTGAATGGTTTATTAATGAAATCCTATGACTCACATGTAGATTTCTTTTCAATGCCAATATTGTGTGTCAGTGATAAGATGATAGAGATGGATTGATTTTACCATTAACCTTTTTAATAACAGAAAGTACAGTAGGGAGTGTTTTCTTTAAGATTTTAATGTTGGTGTCACTTTTGTCATGTATATGCAAGTGTACAGATTGCCCTTAACCTTCTAGAAACATTCACCTTAAAGGAAAAATCCTCCCGAAAACACACTGCTGAAAAAACAGCTTTAGGTCATGTATCTTACACCTTTCTTTCCATGCTGTTGTTTGATGGTGTGTCACATAAAGCTATGAGCAGAGCAGCTACAGTGAACTCTGAAAGCAGATATCCTCTGGTTTTTGCACTAGCATCAGCATCGAAAAGGAGGGGCTTTTTACCAACCCTGTCTCCTAGATATTTAGAAATTATGTTACTAATTAATTTGCAGCAGCAGATACGTTTTGGTGGAAATGTAATGCCTCCCAGATTACATTTTTCATTAAAAGCAATTTAACATTGCACTCCTGTAACATTGTTATCTGGGTTGTCAAAAGGCATTCTGGGAAATGTAGGAAATCACAAACTGATGTAAAAGTAGATGGAGCAAGTTGATAGAAAGTACACAAAACCAAAATGATGTGATCAGAAAAGAAATTACATTAGTTGCTAAACAAAGACTGAGGATATGTGCCAGTAAAGGTGTGGGTTTCCTTTAAACAGCGGAGGTACAGAGCCACAGCTGCCACCAACAGGGTGATGATGTTGTGTGTGTTACCAAGCTATCATCTCTGCATATCCAGAATCACTACAACCCCCGCTGCAAATGTTCTTTCTCATTTCTCCGACACACTGGCACCTGCTCCCAATGATAACAGTTTGTGTCTGTGTGTGTGTATTTATACTCTCTATACTGTGTGTGTGTATACGTGTGTGTGTGACAGTAATGTCTATACCTACTTCCTATGACGTGGGCACTCCCCAGTCGCCACCAGCTCCCAGCACTCCTATCTATTACATCTTTCCATCCCCGCCTCGGTCTTTCCATCCGCTGAGTGGGAGAGCGCCTGTGTCAGTGTGTGATCGTATGTGTTTATGCGCAGGTGTGTGTGTGTGTGTGTGTGTGTGTGTGTGTGTGTGTGTGTGTGTGTGTGTGTGTGTGTTGTGTGTGTGATTAAAGTGGAGCAGTGCAATCTGTAAGGTCCCAGTGAGTTTAATTCCAGCTGAGTGGATTTGGCTTTGTGCCTCCCACACAGGTGATGAGGGGGGGGGCAGGCTGGACAGCAGGGGATGAGAGAAGAGGGTGGAAGTAAAACAGAGAGAGAGAGAGAGAGAGAGAGGGCGAGTGGGAGACAGACAGACAGACAGGCAGACAGACAGTGGGCTGCACAAGTGACTCTTAAGTTCCGGTCTTTAATAAAGAACCCTATCTCAGTGCATCTGCGTGGGGGAGGATTTCTGATATGACTTCCCATGAAGGTCACATACTATTTGTTTCCATAATGAGCCACAGTCCTATTGCCAACTCTATTGTGTTTAGATTGTAAAGTAAAACCCCATTGTTAGGTAAAAACCCCAGCTGGTTTGCAGCCACAGACTTGGAATAGAGTGCACATGTCTGCAGGCAATTTTCTTATTTCTATCTATTTGCTGTTTTATATTCAAAGTGTTGTATTTGTTGCATTATACACTCTGTATTCTTCTCTTCATTATATCTTATTCTTCACTGTGCAATGCTTCACTACCACCCCCCACCCCCACTATTAAGATTCATCTGATCTCATTAAAACTACTGCAAAACATTTTTGGACTGTTCAGGTGGTGAGCCACATTAATGTCTAAAACACAAACACATCTTGTTTTCTGTAAACTGTCAGGAACTCGTGGCACTGATATGACGTTTATTGTTCTGTACTTGCTGAGTCAAGTGAGTCTGTTTCATTCATTGTGAGAACCGCAACATGCTTTGTAATTTCACGTGATCACGTGTCAAGTGATTTAGAATTTAGACTGACTGTACGGCTGAATGTATGATGTTGTTTCAGTCATGGGCCTCACTGCTTGCACACTTTCACCTTTGAAACGCACACACACACACACACACACACACACACACACACACAGCTGCAGATACAAACATTCAATTGTCTACAGGAATGTTTTTGAGTTTGCAAGAGAGCGTACTTCCTTGAACAACAAAGGCCGGTTTACCAGGCATCAGGAAATGCTCGGTTGAAGCTGAAGGCTGTTCTGCCTGTAAATCAATTTGATTTGTTTCCTGAGGTTGTTTTAGGTGACAATTCCTACGAAGGTATGAAAGAAAGAAATAACGCAGCCAAACACTGACTGGTACTCTGTCTGAAAACTTTCCAAAGCTTCTTGAAACTTCAAGCTCTCCAACCTTGTGGCTCAGTGAAAGTCCTGGGAACTTTTGCAAATGTAACTCTTCCAACTGTTTGTTTTTAGCATTGTTTCCTGTTTCCCATATTAGTATATTCAACTACTGTGTAGCTCAGAAATGTATGCACAACCAAAGGAACTGAGACGAGTTCACAGCCTCTGTAACTGGAGTTCTCCACAGTGATCATGATATTAAAGGCCTTCTGCATTCATACAATCCAGATTATTTTGTTCTTTATGCAGAAAAGCTTGATGTACACAACTATACTAAGTGCATGTCGGGATTTATTCTGCAGGGCTCTGAAGTTTATGATCCATTGGCTGACTCACTGCCGAAGGCTTAAAGTGATATTTATTGCCTCCTCAAAGTAACATTAACACCCTCAGAGAGGCGAACACCAGCCACATTTTCAGTGCTGCCCCTTTGTTTATATATCTTCCGTCTTCCTTCCTTTTCTGTGACCCACTGTACTCAGTGGAAGTGAAGACGGATAACAATATAGTGGCATATGTATATTTATAGATACTGAAATGAGTTAGAGAGCAAAGCCGGACAGGAAGGCACAGCTTTGCAGACGCATTGTTATATATAATGCTGAAGATGTGTTAGAATAACGCAGAGTAGGCAGACAGAAGGGGGATTGTATCCAAACTCTATGAGCTTGTTCATACTCTTAACTTGATTAATTACTGAGGCCGTGTGGCTGTTTTCAAGTTGCATTTCTGCCCAGATTTTACACGCCCTACTGAAACAGGAAGAGGCCATGTGAACCAATTTAGCCCAAAAAAAAGACTACATCTGTAGCTTTCCCAAAACACAAACTGACCAGTTATATAAAGTACAGTATATAAAGGGGTTTGATAGCATTGTTGATAGATACCAATGGTAACTCTTGTCTAAAAGGATAAGGCTGGCGTCATTCTATACTTTTCTTACTGTCAACAAATCCCATGAAAAAACAAAAACCAACAATGCGCTGGTTCATCTCTCAATATTTTGTAAATCTTAAAAAGAAGGTCATAAATATACAGTTTCATTTTTTAAAAAGGCTAATTAAATTCCTTAAATAGCTGGGCACTGTAGTTTTTAGCAAATGTTACCCAAATAGGAGTAAATAGCACATTTGCTGGGGACTATTTTCAGCTGCCGATTAACATTTAGCTCTAGTGAATAGTTATGGCAAACTGCAGTGCCCAAGTTCACAGTAATGAAGGAATGTGTGACCCAGTGCAACGAAGTGGCTCACTGGTGTGTTTTTAATCATTTTCGGACAACAGTGAAGGTCTGTGGCACAGAGGAGTTGGTTTTGGTCTTTTCTTTCAATTTGTTGACAATAAAAAATAAATAGAATATCACCAGCCTTATCCTTTAACTCTCCTGACTGCTTGTATTGTCTTGGAACGAAAACTAGCCACTGATTGGCATTTCAAGACACTTTCAATTTCTGTAAGTCAGCTCTCAACGGGAATAGAGCTCAGTGCTGCCAACAAGGTGTTGACAAGCCAAAACAGGAAATGACTACACCATTTTGTGTGGTGATGTATTACTTCTTCAGCACATTTCCGTTAGATCTCTGCTGAAAATAACTAACTCCTTTCTGGGCATGGAGTAATAATGAAAGGACACAGCAGTTCTGATTGGAAACAGCACACTGAGCAGCTTCCAGATATGGATTTATGTAAGTGTGTGAATGTAAAAAGCAGATGTAGTCAGCGTTCCTGAATCTGTCTTGGTAGCGTTCACAGATCTGCATGCGTACTTGTGTTATTTTAAGAGATAAGAGGTAATAAACGTAGGCTCTTCTATAAAACTGCTCGTTGACAACCAGGTCATGCTGTGATTCACAGTACAGTACACAATGCTTTCCTTGGAGTCACAGCGTCTTGTCAAGCGGAAATGCTGTCTGTTTTGTGGAACACAGGAGCAGCACGACAACACCTCGAGCTGCACAGTGAATTCCCACAGCACTCTTACCTCTGCAGCATAAACAGGACAAGCCATATTTATCACCACCTGAGGCCTCCACCTCAACTATTTTTACACAATAGAAATTTCACATGGAGGCCCAGAGTGACTTTTCTTTGGAACAATAACTGGGGGCAGGTAATGGGTGAATTACCTTCTGTTTAATCTGCTGAAAACACTCTTTCTTTCTCTCTCTCTCTCCCTCCTTGACTGTCTCGCCTCGAGTTTGGCTTTCCTCGAAGAGTCATGACAGTGCAGTGGGTGGGAATGGGGGGGGGGGGGAGTCAAGCCTTGGAAGTGTTTGTGTGTGTGTATGTGTGTGTGTGTATGTGTGTATGCTTCTGAGTGTGTGTTCAGCATGTATCATCTGGGCCATCATATCATGACTTGAACTCAGGAATGCCAAACATTCCTGGTTCATACTGAATTTGGCAGCCACTGGTTGACCAGTGCGTTGGATGTGATATGATCTGAGTGTATGATTACTCACAACTGACGCTTGTTGTTGCTGACTCTGATAATACACTGCAAGAACTGGCATGTGACTACATGCCATCAGCATTCCCTGAAGTATTTAGTAATAGTATTATTGAGAAACCCAATAATGTTTCTTTGCTTACTTGTTTTTCTCTGTTCTGTAATTCTGTGACTGCTGCTTTTGTCTGCCCTACCAGTGTTGCCAGATTGGGCAGTTTTCTACTTTTGTATTTAATTGGATGGGTAAAAATAGTTTTGGGTGGGTTGTGATAGTGTGATCATTTTTGTACTTGGGCAGTTTCCACCAACAAAATGTTCCGAGTAGTATGATTTATATTGACAGGGAACGGAGGTCTGTAGGCTCAGCTCGACATGCACAGACTGATAAGTGTCAAAACCAAATGTCATTTCACTTTATTACAACTAAGCTGAAACTTTTTCCAGTTCCAGTTATTATTCTGTCATAGTTGCGTGATAAAAGACTAAATGCTGATCTGTTCATATGAACAGCAACTTTTAACATTTAATATAACATTATCTAAAAGGCTTTTATTTCAATTTACTCCTATTATTTATCAGTATAATTAGTTTGGCTAATTGTACTGATTAAACTGAAGACTGAGGCGAGGGCACAGATTATTTTTCTTCTTGACAGTAAATTCACACAATACTTATATAATCTCTATACTCTATATACTTATAATACTTATATTCTTTATACTACTCTATATTCTCTATACTCTATATACTTATATTCTTTATACTCTCTATATTCTCTATACTCTATATACTTATATTCTTTATACTCTATATTCTCTATACTCTATATACTTATATTCTTTATACTCTATATTCTCTATACTCTATATACTTTTATTTTTTAAAATTCATTCTATAACAATTCCACAGCTCCAATTTTAAAGCTACTTCCCCATATTATTTTGACTTAAAATTCCCAGTTTCTATTAAAATGAATTGAGTTAGCTTAGAAGTAATATTCTATTAAAATGAATTGAGTTAGCTTAGAAGTAATATGATCTGAATTGTAGATTTTATTTTGTTGAGTTATTTACAGCAAACCTTGAAGTTTCCTTAGTGAGCTCATAATGTAGGACGGACAGGACAACACAGCATGCTAATAAAACCATAAATAAAACATTAGAATACACAAAATACCATAAATATAAAAGATAAGCTAGAAACAAGATGTACCTTCCCCTCAGGGAATGAACTTCTTTTGAACTGCTCAGATTTATAACAGAGTTGCCTTCACCTCCTGCCAGAGAGAGGGGAGACGCTGGGTGACCGTCATCTCGAACGATGTTCAGAGTCTTTTGGTGAAGCTGAACTTTATACATTGAAAATGGAGATGGGAGTTTATTGTGACATTTACTGTTGTCTGCCAACAACAGTAGTGTGTATGTGAACACCTATACACACTGTATGTGTGTTCACTACCAGAGTACACACACATTTCCTTATCATATTGTCCCTTTTTTATCAATCATTGCCATACTTACTGTGATGTAATGGGATGCTGGTGCTCATTAAAAATCACTGTTACTGTAACACAGTTTACATTATACTTGGTTTATTAGTTTATTGTGATGGTTTTCTTTTAACTCTGTGGGGGACATTACCAGAAATGACTGCTGTTATTACGATAAATGTAATGCAAACTATTAATTGTAGCACTCTAACACTGAAACTCCCTCTTTGAGTCATTTTTGGTACCCAAGTGGAATTCCAGCCTGCTGTACTCAGTGGCCAGCTGAGGTGAAATGAGTAATGTGGGCCTTATTAGGAAACAGCATCATCATCTGGGGGCTCTGTCAGCAAACCAGGAAGCACCTGTGCAGCTGAGGGGGGAGGGAGAGGGAGGGGGGGTACATGTTCCAGCGAAGGCGACCTATTGTGTTTTGGTGCTTTTTATAAGTCACATGGAAAAAGGGACATTCTGGACAGGAAGTGACATGACGCACTCACATACCGTACTAATGCAGTGTGGCCAACAGTTATTGTCTAGTGTCAATAAAAAGTGTTGCAACAGGAGTTACACGCAGCACAAAAACAGACACATGAAGATGGCTATTCTGTCAACAACTAATGTAAACAAGAAACATGCAGAAGAAATCTATTTGCTTTTTGAGTTAGCCATATATCATGGTAAAATAATCCACATAAACAGTTTAACACCCTCAACAAGATGCATGGGCATTTACATCTTGGCATTTTGTTTATTGATAGTGTATTTCTTTCCTTTTTTTTTTTTGCTAACAACTGGGCAAATGCAGACAGTGGGACTTGATATCAAAATACAAGAAAGTTACAGTGAAGTTCGATAGCAATAAATATTTAGACTCTGTTGATAGTACACAATAGCAGTAAAGCTAACGGTTGGATTTACCCCTCAGAATAAAAAACAGAGTGGTTCTTTCTAGATCCACCATTTTCGATCAATGTTCAACAATGAAACAGCAAGAAATCAATCATGGATGAGGCAGAAAAACTGATTTTTCCACTGGCAGGAGCCTGACAACAGTGAAACCAGTAATCTGGAGGTTCTGTTTTTGTGAATCTTTGACAAAGTTGATGGATTGATATTTTGCTAAACGTCTTATTTGGAGGTGGGCAAAGCAGGTTAATGGAAACCAACCAAAACCTATGCAAAATTTCACCATAATAAAACTCTCGGAAAGCACTGAACATCACATATTGTTGACATCTAAAAGTGTAACATTTTCTTGTGATCATCCTCCTTTGTGGAAATTCTCAAACCCTCCGTCCAGCCTGCTGTTAGTGTTTTTCCCTTGGGGAGTAAGAACACTCATCCCATGATACGTTAGTGAGAAGCAACTGGCCGAAATCCTTATGTGAGATCAATTTCACGTATGATGTAGAACTGATATACAGTACATACATCCACACTGAATGTGGACATAATCTAGAATCAGCATGATTCTTATTTTAGTTCATTTAATTGAATTGCCATCAGAAGAAGTTAATTAATTGACGTACAAATTGCAATAAATACTTGGGAGTTATTTTTTAATGGAAATGATTGACCTGAATCCACAATGAGGATCACGTGGCAGATCATTTGAAACCATGTTAGAGAGTTAGAGAAAAGTTCAATTGTTCAGTAGTCATACTGAAATGCTGAGGAAGGTTTTTATGACTGTCTTGCATGTGCATGAGAGAAATAGAGCCTGACACTGGATTCAGTCTTTCCGTGGGATCATGGAAGACCGGGATCATCCTGTACACCTGCACATTATGGACCAGTTTAGTGAACATAGTGGCCTCTTGTCACTCACACATTTAACAGTATTTTCTCCCCTTTAGGGCTGCAACTAACCATTATTTTTGATTAAATTAAATTAAATTAAATTAAATTAAAAATTAATTTTTGGTTTATAGAATGCAGCAAATAGCACAAAATGACATCATTCGCACAAGTTCCCAGAGTCCATAGTGACCAAGATATTCAGTTTATTCATAGAGGACTAAGAAAACCCGAAAATATCCATATTTGAGAAGCTGGAACCTGTGAATTTTTGCCCTTTTTGCTTAAATTTGTTTTTCATCATTTACCAAAATAGTTATTTTCTGTCAATCAAGTAATCGATTTATCAGCCAATTGTTCCAGCTCTACACTAGCTCTGCTTCATCACAGGATGTGTTCTTCTATTTTGTTGTTGTTCTTTTATAGTCTTGTGTATTTTTCATATTTTATCTTGTGTTTATTCATATTTAATGTCTGTTATTCAACATTGCTTGACAATAATGGGAGAGGCACATGACACTGCGATTCCCATGTTTTTATGGATTAATCAATTGAACCTCGAACATCCAGCAAAAAGTCCCCAGAAATTCAAAGTGACCTGTTGCACTTGTGACCCGATAACATCACCACACAGATGACACACTTTGTGAAAATGCTGCGTTAGATACAGTCACGGTCGACACAACAGAGTCCTAATAGCCAGCCAGCTGACTACAGTGCTCTGTGCAAGCAGGATTGTGACTGGCTTAAACGTTGCCTGCCTGCTTCCTAAATATATTAGCTATACTACGGAGCCACTGATACACATCTCTCTAATCCTGTTAGAGAGATGTGTATGTGCCCAAACCACTGACGTGAGAGGGAGGGAAGGAAAGAGACCAGAAGAGAGACAAAGAAAAAGAGAAAAAGAGGGGAGATATACGGAGGCAACAGAAATAAAGGACTGGAGTGAAAAGCCAGTTGAATACATACATTGTTTATCAGGCTGTTGTTATTTACAGCTGAAACTAACAAACTCCATAATGAAATGAGGGCTCGGAAACGGATGGTGGGCCTCCCCGCTCATCAGCCATGATGTCACAAGCCCAGATTAGACTGGACCATATGGCACGCTGCCTGCTGTCCCTCTAATCCTCAGTCGCCATCCAGGCGTCTCTCCACCCAACCCCAACCCATCCCATTCATCTTACAGTACATCCATCCATCCACCCATCTATCTATCTATCTACATGTCTATCTATTTATCTATCTGTCTGTCTGTCTGTCTGTCTACGTGCCATTCTACCACCATCCATCCATTCAACTGCCTCACAGACCGGCAGCCAGCCAGGCACAACGCCACATGCAGGGTCCTTTCTCCGCTATTGAATGAGACTGCCATGGCCGCGAGGGCTGTCTATTGTTTTGTTTGTTATTGTTTTGTTTTGTTTTGGTTTTTGGTCTGGTGTCTGTCCATCTGTGTCTGTCTCTGCGTTTGTCTCGCTGTCTGTCCATTTGTCACATTTCTGTTGCTCAGTGCTCCTCTCTTTCTCTCTCTGTTTTGCTCCTGTTTTCGTTCCTGTGCATTCATGCAGCAGACACAACATGATGTAACACATATTTGTTGGATTCATGTGACCAAAGAGGCTTTCAGTGTCTCTTGTTTACACTACATGTATAGGCTACATGTGGCTCGGCCCTTGAACCTTGAACTTTGGTCACACTCTGGGTGGGAAACTCTACCCATAAAACACAAATTATTTCAATACATACAGTATGTAATGGGTCAGAGATTCAGATTAACAGTTAAATTATCAAATTAGCCAGCAGTCCCTGCAGGAGCAACTGTAATGGCTGCTTGAATTTAACGGGGAAGTTCGGTAAGTAGCCACTGTCATATATTAAAGCAATAGTTCAACATTTTGGGAAATATGTGTAAAAACGACAATTCTGCGTTTATTTCGTGGGCCTGACCAGTATCTCTGCTGGATGCCTGGCAACTGCTCCCGGCCAAGAAATAGTGTGGGACATAGCCCCAGGTAAAATGGAAAATTGTTGTTTTCACACTGGTTTTTACTGTTCACACAAATTAGATATAAAGTGTTATTTACTGAGCTTTAGAGGTGCTGGTAGGCTGATTTTTGTCCAGGCTAGCTGTTTCCCTCTGTTTCCAGTCTCTTTGCTAAGATAAGCTAACCGGCTGCTGGCTGTAGCGTCATATTTACCGTACGGACATGAGAGTGGTATCAATCTTCTCATCTAAAACTTAAAATCAAAAAAACGAATAAGTATATTTCCCAAAATGTCAAACCCTTGCTTCAACCGAAAATATGATTCTCTCCAGATTGATGAGAATAATTTGTTTTTAATGTGCTTTTTGGTTGAGAATCTACGAAATGAAGAACAACTGCTGAGTACACAACAGTGGGACATGACTGTGCTCTTGCTCTTTTTGGTAGCATTCTTCTCCAAGTACGGCGTACTGTAAACTCAAAATGGTTTACACTCATGGTTTCAGTTGGATTAAGGGCTACAGTTACATATTTAAACGCAGACACACAGACACATGCAAACAAAACCCAAACACAGTCCTGAGCTGCATGTTAGGATTGACTGCATGTCATGTGAGTGCATGCAGTGTGACGTTTAAACCTGTTAATTCATTTGGAGGATTAGGCTTACATGCTGAGGGATATAAGGCAGGTTCACTGGGATATACATGGGACCAAGCGGAAGTTAGAGGTTGCTTTTGTCTGCTACTTGTCGTCCAGATACTGAGCTCTCCTTGAAATTCCCCACATTACAACATGGAAGATTATTTATAAGTAGCCTTAACAAAAAAAAAAATCACCTTTGCCGATTTACAGTATAGTGGGTGTGGTACTCACTGATGTGTTTATATGTGAGAAGATATCACATCGCATTTTTCATTTGCTATTTTATCACTGTAAATATTATTTTTTGGAAGACCTGCAGTGTGTCATGTCATGCTCTATGCGTTATTAATTTCCTGTAATATCACTTTCATATTTTTCTGTAATGTTTCCCCATAAGTGTGTGTATTTATAGGTGTTTGTGTGTTGGTGTACAGTGCGTTTGTGTGTGTGGTATACAATAATGAGTTTATGTGTACAGTGTGTGACCATACCCACCTTTTTGTATTAGGGCCTAAACTATTAGTTGATTAAGTGATTGGTTGACTGACAGAAAATTAATCAGCAACTATTCTATTAATTAATTAATTGTTTGGGTCTTTTTTTTAGCAGAAATCCCAAACATTCCCTAGTTTACAGCTTCTTACTTGGGAGGATTTGCAGCTTTTCTCTGTTTTATATAATTGGAAACTGGTTACCTTTGGGTTTTGGACAAAACAAGACATTTGAAGACATCTGTGGGGTCTGCAAAATTGTGATGGGCATCTTCTGACATCTTGCAGACCAAACGGATAATCATACTGTAATCTAGAAAATAATCAGCAGATTAATCAATAATAAAAACAATTGTTGCAGCCCTATTTCATATATTGCATCGTATCCCTATGATATTCCTGTAGTACCTCCTTTGGATAGAGGTGTATGTTTATAATAATAAATAATATTCTTCATTATTCCTCGAACAGCCCAGTATCTCTATTACCATGTTTTGAGATTTGTAATTCTCAGAGTGGAACCTGAAAATGAAAGGACAGGTGTGGGTGCTGGTAGAGGAGGACACACGGTGAGTCATATTAAGCTCACTGCAGCTGCACGGCTTTTATTTACCAGGGCCGGGGGCGGAGTCACAGTCCAGTCATAGATGTGGGCGTGTTTTTGCTGCGATCACACCTCGCCGGTGTCCATATATGGTTCATGACGTCACGCGCCGGAGGTCCCATTCACATAAAACTGATCGGCCGGAATCCCCTTGGAGGACATGTAGGCACAGACTCGCACGGGACTCCTCGCTCGCCGCGTATCCGCCGTTTAGGAGTAATCCAGTTGAATTCTTTAGGCAATAATAACAACAACTCCTATAGGCGTCAAAATGAAAGTCACCAGCATAGACGGCCGGCGTCTGAGGAAAATCATCAGGAAGGAGAGTCGGAGCTGCCTTATTGTGGATTGTCGACCTTATTTCTCATTCACAAACTCCAACATCAAAGGCTCTGTCAATGTCAATCTCAACTCAGTGGTGGTCCGGAGGTCTCGAGGAGGGCCGGTGCCTCTGCAGTTTGTCATCCCGGATGAGAGAGCCCTGTTTCGGCTTCGGGAGGGGAGCGTATCGGCAATCGTAGCTCTGGATGACCGGACGTCCCACTGGCAAAAACTGAAAAAGGACAGCGTAGCACAAATAGTAATAAACACTCTGTCACATCTAGCCAGCGGGGCAAACATCTGTTTCCTGAAAGGTGAGAGCTTTGGGAGATTAAACTGTATTTTTTTTAATCCAGAAAGGGAAAAGTAAAGATCAGTCTATCACTTTGCTTAGTTGTTGTTTAAAGGATAGACTATCCACGCTTTTAAAACAAATTGTAAGAAAGGCAGCACGGCGATTTACAGCCTCACTATTTCTAATTTCAGCAAACTTTTTTATAAGATTGCATTTTAATCAAACAGTCTTGTTTTGGGATTAAACCCACACATTTATTGGCTCTAGTGCTCTAATATATTAATACTGTAGGCCATTAATGTAGCCTAAATCTTCATAAACTGCGGTCAGTGGTATAAAGAAATGATTGTCCACTTTTCTGTCAGAGCTATCTCCTCGTCGGTCCCTATTTTAAGGACTAACCCCATATGTTTTTTTATATCTTATTTTACTTTTCCTAATAATCCATAATCTTTCTGTCATTATCCTTCTCGGCCGTGTTGAGAGCAGCCTACATTTTTCTTTCACTTCTTGGAGAGATAAATGTCCTGCGTGCGTCAACGGAGCGGATGAGTCAGTGCGGGAGAAACGCAGGCAAATCGGCGGTGCAATGAGTTTCATTAATAAAAAAACAAACATTGACTCCCCTCCGAACCATTTCTTTTAGCTAAATAAATCCATAGGGGTTGTGATAATGTGTTGAAACACATCCATTTCCGTCTGTCACCTCTGCGTCCTCAGGATGCTGCCCTAAAAGGATTACCGCTCCTTCAACTGCGGGCTCCTGTAATTAATTACGGGCTTATAATCAGGTTACAAAGGTTATAATCCCGTGCTGAGACTGTTTCATAAACCCTGGCATTTCACAAGATGTGTAGGCCTATGTGTGTGTTGGGGGTTAGAGGTAGACTTACTCTAAGCTTATTTACGTGGTCGTGTTTACCCCTTTTCTCTCAGGAGGATACGATAACTTCCACTCTCAATACCCTGAACTTTGCACTGAGGTGAAAACCATCGACCAGAGCGGAACTGAAACCGAGAAAAGAGTCAACATCCACAGTGAGAAGCTTTCTCACCACAAACCAGATTACGATCAGGTATGGAAACACCCTTTACAATACACTTCCCACTCCCCCACGCAGGGTACACATCCACTGTCAGTTTTTATTTTTAACCTTATCCAAAAACACATCCAAGCCCTGCTGGCATCAGAGAGACTTATATTTGGCATCAGCCCATCAAAACATTTTCTCAACATACATGTGATATTCTCTGACCTTCACTGCTCCCCAGCCATCTCATATTTGGCTCATAAAAAGGGAGAGACCACTCATTGATGCCCAGCTGACATCGGGGCACCTCACAGAGAAAAACAACTCTTTCATCTCTGACCTTTCCTCGATCTCCTCCACTGCCCAGATAGAAAGCATGTGGCTGCTTCACATCTCAAAGAACACTCTATTGTGTCTGTATTTGACATATTGTGGGTAATTTCACTTAATGGTTTACAGAATAGGGGAAATCCATTCCACCAGCTGCACGCATTCATGTGCATTTTGTCTGCAGAAGAACATAATGTTCTGCTCTGCAGCTTATTGGGCTGACAGGTGTTTGGATGTTATGGCTTGGACCATGCGTTTTCTCAGAGGTTGATTTTGGGTGGGTTAAAGCAGATGCATCAAGATCTGGGGTCCAGTGGTATATCTTGTTAGGTGGCTGTGAAATCTTGGTATATTCTAGTCCTTATCTACATGGACTCACATCTCTTTTTTTTTTCTCCCCCCCTCTCCCTCTTAGGGTAAGCCTGTAGAGATCCTGCCTTTCCTCTACCTCGGTAGTGCCTACCACGCCTCCAGACAGGACTATCTCAGCGACCTTCACATCACGGCCTTGCTCAATGTGTCGCGCAGGGACCTGCAGCCGGCCAAGGGCCACTACGACTACAAGTGGATCCCAGTGGAGGACAGCCACATGGCCGACATCAGCTCCCACTTCCAGGAGGCCATAGAGTTTATTGGTGAGTTCAAGGAAATGAACGTTGTGCCTGGCTCTCCTTTCATGGGGTGCAGCTCTTTACCTATTTTCTGAATGACACAGGGGTCGCACTCAAAGGTTTCTGTCTGAATCTGAATTGTAAAAAGTCACAGCAGGATGGAGTTCTTCTGTTTTGTTATGTATTTTATGCAGATAGTTCAGTCACCCAAATTAGCTAGGAAGGGAAATAAATACCCCATCAGCCTCTGTATATTTATAGTGCAACATCTCCTCAAGGAGTCTCAAAACTACCCAAGCTGAGAGCCACCTATACATAGGTGTGTTTATTTTTGAAATGTGTCTTCAGATAAGCCCCCTTTGTCGCTGCCTCTCACCTGCTATGCCATTCACAAATAGAGGGCTATAAGAAACCCAGCTGTAATCAGTTTAACTTGATCGCCTGCTTTCAATCCCCCACCAACATATCCAGCCAGTCTGCTTTCATTCAGGATTTGCTCACATCCCCCGTCCCCTTCCGACTTCCTTCCCTCCCTCCATTCCTCCCCCCGTCTTAACTTGAAAAAGACGCTCCCATGCCGTCATCGCCTCCCAGGCCTAATCTCAGTGGCTTACTCTGCCGGGTGTGGCCAGTCAGTGTGACAACTGGGTGAGCTGTCCGTGTTTAGTAATAGCCGGGTGGAGGAGGTCGGGGGCTGACTGACACACACACACACACACACACACAGACTCAAACATAGTTGTTTATGATGGTTGGGTGGAGGATGAAAGCTAGCTGACTGACACACAATGAGAAAGCACAGTTTTTGGTTGCACACAGGTGGGAATCATTGATGGACTTGAGGGCAGTAGGTAGGCTAATGTGTTACAGAGGAAGAGAGAGTGCGTGGGAGAGGAGAGAGGTGCTGGATAATAGCAGCAGCAGCAAAAGATGTACACAATGTGCTGGTGGCTATTTATAGGCAGGTATAACCAAGGACAAAGCTCACCCATGAGCAGCTTGGCTGACCAGTACTGGTTGGCTGCTATTGTTGGTATTGTGCATTGTTTGGGGATGCAGCCTACATTTAGGGTGTCTTTGTGTAAGCCAGTCTGTCATTACATAAGGCCGAAAATTGTTCCAGCGGCAGGTTTAGCCTACATTCAGAGAGGGCCAAGTGATTAGAAATGCACAGAAATCCTCACTGAGCTGCAGCAGCTGGTCCTCAAATGAAAATCAATCACCAATCAGAAACTCTTCTGACCTCGTGACGGATGTATAGTCAGGGAGGATGTAATAAACATTATTGACCTCCTGGATGAAATCAGCTGCTGAAACGTGTCATGACATCTCCAGCCAATGAGGGCACATCACTCGAGGAACGTGATTAAAACACCCACTGCTGCTCTCACTCCTTCTTTTCACCCCTCTTCCCTCTCTTGTTGCATCCACTCCAGATGGGAAGTTCATGATTCATTCATGCAGTTTATTGAGGATCAGAGATGTCAGAAATCATCGTTGTTCCCCTTGCAGTGCCTCTGAGGGCCAGACAGAAGTGGCCCTCAGTATTTCTATTTAATAGAAAGAGTGAGACATATGTGTCGGTAGATCAAGCTCTAACGAGGCAGACAGAGAAGGAGATGTGTAGGTGTTCGCAGTTCTAAGAATTAGAATAACTAAATCTTGAAATGTGTCATGAGCGACATTTATACAGATGACAGAAAGTAGATTTGTGTGTAGGCATTAAAACATACAGATAAGTGTGTAGGAGTGCTGCAGCTCTAAATTAGAACACACATCTCTGTACCACCATGAACTCTGCAGCAGCACCCAGCGCCCCCACAGCAGTGTAGGAGAAAGAAAGTCTCATGTATAGCTGCGCTCTGTGACTCAGACAAGCCTCACAAGTGTCTGCGTGTGTACATTTCTGTGTCCCTACAAATGAGGTGTACTGACAAGGTTGATGTTCCTGTTTTTCCATATTATCCTGCTGGCTGCTGTGTGTGTGTGAGAGAGAGAGAAAGAAACTAGATGGATGTGCAGAAAAGTGTTCACATTAATTAGTGAGTGGGAGTAAGGAGTAGGCAATGATTACACAGTTAAAATGTGATTTTTACTTTTTTATTATTCACTGTTTAAAACTCCATGTTGATTCACTGTAACCTCTCCACCACCCAACTTGACTTGAAAAATATCAATTACAGACACACACAAATGAAACAAAAAATAAAAACCTGACACAACACCCAATATTTTGAAATGGACTATTTGTTTTTCTAATAATTAAATTGATGCACCACAGATCATTAACATTGGCTTGTCCCTTTCTTCTTCTCCTTACAGATCACGTTAAGCAGTCAGGGGGAAAAGTCCTGGTCCACTGCGAAGCAGGCATCTCACGCTCACCCACCATCTGCATGGCCTACATCATGAGGACGCAGCAGCTGCGGCTGGATGCGGCCTTCGACATCATCAAGCAGCGCCGGGCGGTCATCTCACCCAACTTCAGTTTCATGGGTCAGCTGCTGCAGTTTGAGTCAGAGGTCCTCTCCATGGCCCCGGCTCATGCCGCCACACCTGAACCGGCCACACCCTGCGCCCAGGAGTCCGCCTCCTTTTTTGCCAACGACTTCACCACCACCTTCAACACCAAAAACTTTGAGCCATCTGTGTTCACCCTCCCTACCTCTTGCCTGCAGTCCCCGGTCCACCACCAGTTCAAACTGAGCCCAATAACTGCACTGCCTTAAAATGAACTATGACTGCTTGTAGTCTTACTTGAAAAAATAAAAAATTAATGCTCCCTGTGTGCCTGTTGTTGAAACCAGCAGAGCAGATAGACTGGAGATCAGAAACAGAGAACAGTCAAGATAATAGTATCCAGTTCATGGGACTTCAGGCCTATGAAATCTAGGGGCTACAGACATCGATGTTTCCTGTCTTCTGAACTGCAGTGATGAAACAACACAGCACAGAGATAAACTGCAATATACATGCCTTAGGTTGATATTGTGATTTATTTGCCTATTCACAAATACAGTCAGGCATTTAAACCTAATTTATTTGAAAATAACAGTCTGTCTGATTTTTTCAATAATGTGGATGTTAATGTGTTTAATAAATGTTTTCACCACAAAGATGAAGTCGTTGTCATGTAATCATTGTAGCACTGTTTGTATTGGTAGTTGATGGATTTATTACTGAGTCAAATGGGATCGCAAGTGGACTGAAGTTAGCTTCCGATTCGCGGCTTCCAATTTGGGAGTTAAGGGGAAAGTTAAGGGAAACTCAGCTTACTGTTGTGAAAGTGTGTTAGACATTTTAGGTTAAGCCTTAATGCTCTCTGAAACTCACTTTGAAATTTGTGAAACCTTTATTTTATTTGTGAAAATGCAAAAAAGGGAGACTTCACTGCTTTTCTCACATCAAGACCACATTGGACAAGGTCCAGATCAAAAACCACTACTTAGACTGGTCAAATCTGGACTAGATTATCCCACAGAGGCTAAAGATTCTTTAAAACACAGTTTCAGATTTGTGAAACCTTTATTCTATTTGTTAAAATGCAAAAAAAGGGAGATTTTACTGCCTTTTTTCACATCAAGACCACATTGGACCAGGTCTCTTTCAAAAACAAAAAAAAAAAAACGGGCCAAACTTCTTATACCCATTAGTCATTTAAACCTCAAAATATGTAAAAACAGGGCCCAGGTTTAAAAATACCGGATTAACCCTTTAACGCCCCCCTTAACTGCCGTCCTTTACGTCTTTTACAAGTAGGAAAATCAATACTACTTTCAAGACCTTGCATTTAGAGTATAAATTCTGACAGGACAGGCCCAAATACAGCAGGAGAGGCAACAGTGACACCTGCAGTGACTAAGTTGGCCTCTAGCAGATTTAGATAAGATAGATAAGACTGCATGTGATTGTGCCTCGAGTCTTGCTCATGAAGTTAGTGTACAGTCCAACGTAAGTTACAGTACAGTGTCCACCGTAAGCAAACTATAAATAAAAACTTGCACGTTTCATTAGATTTTGGAAAACCAGCCACCGGTAAAGAATTTCAGTCGAAATCCACATTAGAAACAGAGTGATGTTGTGCTTTCTAAAGAATAAAGCATATCGGTTGGTAGTTATCAATAAACATCAGCCTCTATCGATTAACAAATTTGGTTTCGACTTGACTTCAGTTTAGTGCTCAATGTTATCGACTGTCTTTGGCGCCTTGAAGACAGACAGCTAGACTGTACTAACTGTACAAATCGGGAGGTAAATACATAGCAAACCTGTTAAACTGTTTTCTTTTACGTACAAACACAAAGTGACCAAAGATTTAACATATTGTACTTAAAAGTATGGTATTTTCACCATAAAATCTGTCTAATCTATTCCACTATCACACATTATTTAGTATTAAATTTACCGCTACACCCCTGTTTTCACATAGTGGTAAGGTCCATTCAATCCCGCCCCCGCCGCCATTTTCCATGTTATTCTCTTTTGCCACACAGTGTTTCACCAATTTTGAATGCATCAATTTCTAATATTTTGTTAAGTTTGGGCTATTTTATTCCCGGCTTCTCCAGTTTAGTGGAGGGGGGGACCTTATCTCCAAATTCAGCAAAGGAGACGCCCTGCTTAGACAGCCATGTACATCAAACAGGTAAGCTAACGACATCAGACTTAAACGTGTTGCCGACTATCATTGGCCTAACGTTAAGTAGGCTATCTTAACGTTATTCCGCTGAATACTTGTCCTCGGGGTACCGAGGTTTTCTACACCGTCTACCGTTTATTGGATTGCAGAACTAAGCAAAACCACACCAAAGATAGCTACAAGTTAAAGAGCTAGCTAGCTTGCTAATGCTATCTAGGGCTACCTGGATATAGAATTGAATTGCCCGTCCCCCTTCGCCGGATGCTAAGCTAACGCTTCGGGGCTAGCGGATTTGTTACTCTTCTATTAATGTTGCACAATACCATATTGCGGTCAGTTTCGGCATATGTAAATGTGAGCTTTGATAGCAGTTTAGTTGTCTAACATATGGTTTATCTCGTTTACAAGCATGCAAACCCGTTAACGCCTTGAATGAAAACTGGTCCATACAGTGGCCGACAGTCGAGGCCCTGTTGGAAATGCTGCCCCGCTTGTGATACATTTGATGCTGCGCTTAGCACATAAGTTAAACAGGTTCAGTCTAACTTATATATGAGGGATTCAGGACATTCAGGAATAGTTCCTGGCTTGCTACTGAAGTCCCTTGACATAACCCCGTCTAGTTACCGCATGTGGTTACTGTTATTCTAAATAGGACGGTGTTAGGGACTGTGTGCTCACGGTGGTCTCTGGGTTCTTGTGCAGGTCATCATCCAGGGGTTCCGAAGTTACAGGGACCAAACTGTGGTAGACCCGTTTAGTCCAAAGCACAATGTCATCGGTGAGTATGTGCTCACCTCAACTTTTCACTCATGCTTTTGTATTGTACAGTTTTTTGTATGTGTGGGTGTAAGGGGATGTACTTTGAATGATGGCATCAACATTACCAGACCAAAATTAATGTGCTGAAGACTTGTCTCATGTGGGTGGCTGTGAACATATGTCACCATGTCCTCATTTTGTGTTCTTTTTTTAATGTTACAGTTGGAAGAAATGGGTCCGGAAAAAGTAACTTTTTCTATGGTATGTGAGCCTCAATAAATTTTACCCTACAGCGGTCAAACATTTTTTCCTGCTGTCTGTGTAGTTATTTTTTGTTGTCTAAACCTGTGGCTCCACTCTGTTTTCTTAGCCATCCAGTTTGTGCTCAGTGATGAGTTCAGTCACCTGCGACCGGAACAGCGCCTGGCCCTGCTCCATGTAAGTACAGGCAAATGTCAGACACACTACAGATCCCAGCTACTGGTTTGAAAATGGCTCTCTGACAAACTGGCTGTGTAGAAATTTCTTGTTAGAAACGCTGACAAAAGCTTGTGCAATGTCCTAATAACTGGTGGATTGCAAAAGTCTTTAAAGGATGAAACGCATTTCTGTCAAAATATAAAGTTTGTGTTATAGGAGATTGAAACACAATGGGAAACATTATTGATAAATGTAAACATTTAATTATTGTGTTAAATATGTACTTTCTCCTCTGTCACTGTAGGAGGGAACTGGTCCTCGTGTCATTTCGGCTTTTGTGGAGATTATATTTGACAACTCTGACAACCGGCTGCCGGTAGGAATGGCAAACATTTCATATTGATCCTATTGCTGTAATCGCAGACACACTGATTGATTGTGTCATAATGTCATAAATACTTACTTGTTTTGATTGTTGTAGACATTATAAGCTAAAGCTAGAGGTGTACTGGTATATTGGCATGCAGTCTGGATTGGCCAATGTAAGCCTAAATGTGCATATTGTTGTATGTCCATTTTAATTGTTTACTGCTTATGTTTGGCACTTTTGTGTACAACACTTGTGCCAAATTAACCATAGCATAAAAATGTATAACATTTAACTTCCAAATTAAATAATAAAAATAATTTAAAAAAGTTTTCAAGATAGGCAACTTAACCCATTTTACACCTGCATGTGTACAAAGACTGGTACTGGTCCCTAAATGCACCTCAATACATGTGTAGCACCAGATATGGCATCACCTTTTAAAACAACTTTTCTCAACATCCTTAGTCCAGGCTACCAGTGGAAGTGGTACAATATCATCACTGTATTCTTTTGTTCACTTCATATTGAACTGTCTCCTTAAATTGCTGACGACTGCTATGACCACTGATTGTAGTCACACAGTCTGCAGTACACACAGTGCTTATTATTCTGATGATGAAGGCTGGATGTTTGCACCACTCTAGAAACCCAAAGATTGTTTTTAACTGGTTGTGAAACTGTAATCATGCAGCCTGGAAGTGCTGTGACATAACCAGCCAATTCTGCTGCTGTGTGTGATTCTCTACTTGACCAGTGATAAATGTCTCTCCCTCCAGATCGACAAAGAGGAAGTCTCCCTTCGCCGCGTCATTGGCGCAAAGAAGGACCAGTACTTCTTAGACAAGAAGATGGTGACGTAAGTATTGCTGTGGATTGACTGTCCATGTAATAACAGGAAATAACAACTCTGTGATTTCATGTAATCACTTTGTTTGATGGTGTCTATGATTGTTGCAGTAAGAATGATGTCATGAACCTTCTGGAGAGTGCCGGCTTCTCCCGCAGTAACCCCTACTACATCGTCAAGCAGGGAAAGGTGAGAAAGGAGTGGGTGCCAGCCTCACACTTGTTTATTTTCCCATACTGTGTAAAGTATATCAAATATTTAAGCAGGGCTGTATAAAGAGTGCTAACTGTCCTTAGCTGGATGTCTTGGTCTGTCATGTCAAAATCATAACCTGGACAATATCAGCTGATTCAAGGATAAGTGTTAATTTGTAAAATCAGGAATTATAAATGTATATAAAATGTATAATTTTTCAGGCAAGAAAATCTTAGCACTGCATTGAACAGCGGGGTATTCCATCTCACGCGTTATTTCAATGTTTCATGCAGATCAACCAAATGGCCACAGCACCCGACTCCCAGCGTCTGAAGCTGCTGAGAGAGGTGGCAGGGACACGGGTGTATGATGAGCGCAAAGAGGAGAGTATTTCTCTCATGAAGGAGACGGGTAAAAGCTTCTTAACATCATTGTTTTATAGACTCCCATGAATAATAATAATAACAATAACAATAATAATAATTAATAATAATAATAATAATAATAATAATAATAATACATTATTATTATTATTATTATTAAGCGTTTTCAGACCGGAGGAACTTTTTCATAGTTCTAAGAATAGTTGGAAGACCCCTCCCCTTTTTATTGTGTTCGCACTGCAAGAACTGGGACTGATTGTAGTTCTTAGAACGCCATTTTGAGGAACTTTTTTAGCTCCTTCTTCAGGTAGGTACTCTCCCAGCACAATAGGTACCTTAAGTGACGTAAGTGTACGTTGATTGGTCGAACACATGAGCCAATGCAGCATCGGCAACCATAATGGTATCCTTAAAAATGGAACAAAACACGGACAAATGGACCGACAGTTGTAGCTGTTATTGTAGTTGTTGTATGTCGCGCAGAAGTGACGTTGCTATACCAACCACCGGCCAGCTTATGTCACTTCAGCGTTCCTATTGGTGGTGCGAATGCAAACAGAAAAAAAGCCCTTGAAGGTATGTAGTTCTCGGGTGAAATCCCCAGTGGGCACTTCCTCTCAGGGGGTCCCCAGAAGTGTTTGGGCCGAAAACGCCTATTGTTATGCTTTTGTTCATGTTTAAGGGATTCGGTCACAAAATTATGTTCTGTCTGCTTATGTTGGGATTAAAACTAAAATATTTTTGAGAAGGTTTCACAATGTTCATCACTATGTACTTAGTAAGTTTCATGAGCCTTAGGCAAACTATGTACAGTGCACACAAACAAAAAAAACACGCAGTTGTTATTTTGGAAAATAAAGTTGTAAATATGACTGTTTTCATCTAGTAGCAGCAGTAAGTCGTAATCATGACATTTTAAGTTAGATAATTATGTAATATAACATACCAATATTCCTCTTATTATTATTCCAAAGCCATTTTGCATGACCGTAACATGTACATGACAGTGAACAACATACAATTCCTACTACATAGCATTCACAAAGCATAGCATTTCAAAAAAAACAGCCCCAGAGAATTAAGTGTGCAGTTATTAGTGATTTACATTTTTAAAAAACAAGCTGATGTGTGTGTTCCTCAGAGGGGAAGCGAGAGAAGATCAATGAGCTGTTGAAGTATATTGAAGAGCGTCTGCACACCCTGGAGGATGAGAAGGAGGAGCTGGCTCAGTACCAGAAGTGGGACAAAATGAGAAGAGCCCTGGAGTACACCATCTACAACCAGGAGCTGAATGAAACCCGCGCCAAACTGGATGAGGTAACAAACTCAAGAAGAAGAAAAAAGGTGTACTGTATGTACAGAGTAAAAGACTGAACATGTTAGACGTTGAGATTGGCATCTGTTTTGGTGCCAGGGTGGGAAATTATCACTACCCATCATTCAGAATATTACATATACACAATATGATACAGATTATTAATCTTAATTTGGCTATAACTGGTTAAACAGCATTTTTGATGGCAGGTATACGGCCATTTGAAAGTTAGAAAGGTAGAAAAATTAGTGATCCTTGTTTTAAATACAAATGAATGCAAGAAATGACCAGTCACTGTGGCCTGTGCACCGAAAATGTAGTTTCCTCCTCTGTTGTTTACAGCTTCAATACCAAGACTTTTCTGTTTTTTCCAGCTGTCCTCCAAGAGAGAGACCTGTGGAGACAAATCCAGACAGCTACGTGACGCTCAGCAAGATGCCCGAGACAAAGTAGAGGTAAAGAATTCCACCTTGCAGAAGAAATACTAATATCTGGGATTATAATGGCTGAAAATAAACATTGTAATTATCATCACAGCATTATTAAGGAGTTACAATATTTAGTGAATTATTCAAAATCACATGGAAAAATTTCAGATGTTTAGTGTTTGTGTTCATCAAATCAGATAGTTTAAATAGTGATTTATTTATTTAAGTCCAGAACTGTCTAATTTTTAAAACAAGGTTACTCTAACTATTTCGCACAGTGACAGATTTTAGATTAAGATTTTTAGACGAGTAAGATTTAACTTACTCGTGCAAGCATGATTTGTGAATCACAGTGTCACTATAGGAATTTTGTCAGGATGTGGTTGTAAGTAGAGATGATAAATGATGTCACTGAACTTTAATCCAGCTGTTATCTGGGCTGCAACATTTAAGGCATTAGAAACACAGAAATAGAATACAGAAACTACTATCTGCTTCTGTCTGTCCACATATATATACATGCATAATTAATAGAACTTGTAACATTTTTAGAGGGCTAATGTATCCAACTCTCCTGACAGTATGTGGTCATGGTAGATAAATGGATAGTCAATTAATCACTGAAGAGGAAGTAAGTTGTTGTATTAACACTCCTGTGAATTAAATCTCACAGCCTGTTTCTTTATTTTGCCTCCCTTTCTGTAGGAGACGGAGCGTGTTGTGCGAGAGCTGAAGTCCAAGATCTCTGCCATGAAGGAGGAGAAAGAGCAGCTCTCGGCCGAGCGCCAGGAGCAGATCAAGCAGAGGACCAAGCTCGAGCTGAAGGCCAAGGACCTGCAGGACGAGCTGGCAGGCAACAGCGAACAGAGGGTACGGAAGCCTCCCATCTGCGTCACTCTGCACACGTGATGCTGCACCAACAACACTCTCCCCCTCCCCCTCCCCCTCCCCCTCCCCTTCCCCTGCGCCATCAGTGTATGTAGAGAAGGATGGTAATTTCTCTTTTCAGCCCTGTTACTAGTTGGAAAGAGGGGTTCGTTATGCAAGAATAGCGACCTTTTGGGGCACTCAATTCTTTTGATTTAATTTGTGGATTTTTTAAGTTCATTGATCAATTATGCAGTCTACAAAATTTTTAAAAAAAAGAAAAGTGGGATTAGCAGAGCCCAAAGGGATGTCTTTAAAATTGTTTAAAGAAAATCCTTATGTATTCGGTTTCACAGTTTTATATTAATCAGACAGTGACAAGAAAAGCCTCACAGTGTTTGAAAACTGTCTCCAGCAAATGTTTATTTTTACTTGATAAATGATTAATTTACAAAATTGACACTGATGATGCTGTTGATTGACTTCATCAGTCCATCAGCTAATCAAAGAGCACTGATCCAAATAGCACTGTGTTTTAGTCTCATCCCGCACTAAAACAAGAAGTTTGTGTAGAGTTGACAGTTTTAGTGCTGAATCTTTCAGTAGAACGTTTGCTGGTCCAATTGTGGGATGACTTGAGAACCAAAACAGAGGAAGCACCAGCCTGTGTATCAGACTCTCTGCCATCAGCTCCACTATACATCATTCCTGGCACAAGGTTGTGTGTACAGAGCTGGCACGGATCACTCTCCGTATGGCCTTGTGTTCAGTGTGTGTTTGTGTGCACGTGTGAGTATGAAGACGGTAATCATACGTAACGGCTTTATTGGCTCAGCCTGTGAGTGAACCATGATGGGTCCCAAGCAGTATGCTGGCTGTTGGTTGGATTAAGCCCACCTGGCTTCGGCTGGCACGGCATCAGCCAAAAGTTATTGGAGCAAATGAAAAGCAAGGGGAGCAGAACTGCGTCACTCGCTGCGGATGGTTCTGATTCGAGTTGGCCTTGACATGAGGGGGGAAAGTAGAGGTTTTCATACCTGTGGGATGACAACCCACCATCACCACCCACACAGCAAAATCTGTCAAAATCAGCAGCCACTGGGCAGGTCTGCTGTTGGGGAGATCCATGTGAAAGCTAAGATTCCTAATGAAGCTGGAGGAGAAATGTTTAAGAATGATTTCTAAATCAAAAGAGGCAATGCATTTTTCAGAATGGGTTTACTTTACGCAGGGGATTTATTTCAGTATTACTTACCCTCTGCATTTGCTGCATGTTCCCTGAATTATTATTGTTTTGTGAGTGTTGCATGTGTCCAAAGTAGGTTTGAGTTTCCCTGTAGTATCCCAATTTTTTTTACATTATTGAAAATAATTAAAGTTCAAACCCAATATGGAATCCGAGCAGCATAGAATATGAATTGTTGACCTATTTCCAATTTTGTTTTAGCATTATTCGTATCACACAAATTGTGCAAAAACTCAAACTTGTCCAAATGTTTACGTTTAACTGGAGCAAGATAAGGTGGCAAAAGCAATAGCACACATGGGTATAAAATATGAAAGTAAATGTAGGTACTTATTAAAATCATCCTTCCACCATCTTTCTTTCACAACAGCTTATCCAGTTTCCCACATTCATCTTTCTCTTCTTTTCTTCCCCTCCTCATCTTGAAGTTCTACATTTTGAAGATTTTTTTTTTTTGTAAAATTGCCTGTTCTTGCTCTTCCAGAAACGCCTGCTGAAGGAGCGTCAGAAGCTGTTGGAGAAAATTGAGGAGAAGCAGAAAGAGCTGCAGGAGACTGAACCCAAATTCAACATGGTGAAGGAAAAAGAGGAGCGGGGCATATCCAGGTAGGGATGAGTCATTCTCAGCTACGGCCCCTCGAGCAGCTGGTGACCAGGCATAACTCGATGAGTCAGTCATCACATTCTGAATACATTTTGATAGCGAGAGATCAAGACGTGGATGCACAGGAGATATTTGTGGATTCTCCTACAAAGTAGTTTGATGCAGGTGTGCTACAAACATTTGGAATCGTAAATTGCAGGAAGTTGACCTTGAGGAAACAGTTTTCAGTCCTTTCTTAATGTTCCTTTAAAGGACCCAAATAAATCACACCTGTTCTTCATTTCAAAACTCTGCTGCTCACGTGTCAAGGGCGCTGTATTACATGGCTGATGATCAAAGCTACAGGCACATGGGTAGAGAAATTAGGAGTTGTCAAGTCAATTTTATTTATATAGCCCAATATCACAAATCACAAAAGTTGTAAACATGTAACTGTGGCTGAGGTTGTTATCTCTGTACGTCTACATTTTGTTGGCACATTAATAGAATCAAGATGGTTCATTGATGTGGCTTCCTGTGTGAACTTCTGAATTTAGTTTAAAATGTTGTAACTCCCTCTGTGGTTACGCCTCCTTCCAGATTGGCCCAGGCTACGCAGGAGAGGACAGACCTGTACGCCAAGCAGGGCCGTGGCAGCCAGTTCACCTCCAAGGAGGAGAGGGACAAGTGGATTAAGAAGGAGTTGAAGTCTCTGGACCAGGCCATCAATGATAAAAAGAGGCAGATCGCAGCCATCCACAAAGACCTGGAGGACACAGAGACTAACAAGGAGAAGAACCTCGAGCAGTACAATGTAAGACAGCTCAAAACGGTCATACTCCAGTTCTCCATGAATTTGTAGTTCAATGGGGAGTCTGGTTTTCAGACCCATTTTCAGGATCAGTTTCAGTTTAAGAATGGTACTTTTTTTGTAGCTGTGGTGGAAAATCACAACACCTCTGTTACTGTTATTACTACTATATTGTGGCAATAATATTTTTTTTGTGATGTGATGTCATTTTCTTTAAAGGTAATTCCACAGTGCTAACCTATTCAGTTCTTTTTCAAAATGACATCAGGTTGGTGTTGTGGTTTTTAATCTCGATAATTAGCTGAAGTTGGTTCACATCGTCTCCGGCGGAAGTATAAATACTTGGTTTAGGAACTTTTAAATCCTACTGTATGATGTCATTTCTGTAAAAGCTTTCAGTTCGTTTTATTCTAACCTCTTGACAGGTGAGTGTATCTGACCCACTTTCAACTCCGTCTCTTTAGAAACTTGATCAAGATCTAAATGAGGTCAAGACCCGCGTTGAGGAACTGGACAAAAAGTATTACGAAGTGAAGAACAGGAAAGATGAGCTGCAGAGTGAAAGAAAGTAAGAACCTCTAACCTTCTCTTTGACCTCACATCTTGGACTTAATTTAATATAAAGTTCAGCTTTGGCTTGTGCTCAAGCTTTTTATTTATGTTGTGTGTAGTTTCACACAGTATAGCATCACTTGATTAAGATGAATCTTTTCATGAGTCATGCCTGCGTCTTGCATTTAGCTGAAAGGTTGAATTGTTTACCCTTCCTTTAAGCCAATATGTTGTTTCCGCTTGGCAACCTTTAGTCACATACCAGAGTATTGTCTGCTGTGAATGTCACTTCTCTGTCCGCTTAAACAACAAGGTTTATTTATTTAACGGAGAGGATGATGCCTTGGGCCTCTGCTGCCAGCCATCTTTTTGCTTTTAAAAGGTCCTCCAGGGTGGATGAATTGTGTTGTGGGTTATTAGTGAACATCTAGTCAAGACAGCTGCTCCTTGAAACACGACAAACTGATAATTTCCATTCAAGTCTCTTCAACTGTTAATTGAGATGACAGGCTCAAGGCAAAATGTGTTTTTTTTCATTTGAAATTGAATTCCATTAAATTCAGTAACAGGCCCTCATTAGCATCACTAAATGAAACAAATCGCATGAATATATTTGTGTTTGTCTGATATTGAATCCATCATGCACCTTCCAGTTCACTGTGATCCATTGTTTAGGTGTAGTGGGTGAAAAGGCAGCATAATGACAGCTTTGATAGAAGGAACACAACATCCAGACCCCACAGCTGCAAGCTATTAATAATAATAATAATAATATCTTTATTTATATGGCACTTATCTTTAGTTACAAAGTGCTTCACATAGCAAGCAGATGGAAACACATAAAAACACAGCAATAAAAGTACTAAACGAAATCACATTTTGAAAAATGGAAGAACCCATAAACAGAATAAAAAACTAGAATCGGATGAAATCAGGGGAAGGCGGTGCGATAAAAGTATGTTTTAAGCTTAGATTTAAAAGAAGCCACTGACTCAGCCTGCCGTATTTTCTCGGGCAGGGTGTTCCAGAGCCTCGGGGCTCTTATTTCAAAAGCTCTGTCCCCCTTACTCTTCAGCCGAGAGTCTGCAACAGATAAAAGGCCCCTGCCACAGGATCTCAAAGTGCCAGCAGGGTAGTATGGGGATAAAAGATCAGAGATATACTGAGGAGCCAGACCATTAGTAGTGTATGATCTAAAACATATGAATAAATTACAAAGAAAATACCCGAATGAAAACAAAAGGGAGACTGTTTTGGCAGTTTTACATTTTTAATTATTTAAATTTCATTATTTGACAAGAATTAAGCAAATTTATGTTTCAGACTAATAGCAAATAGTCTCAATCTAGGGGGGGGGAAAAAAATCTAAATTATTCAAAATAATGTGAAAATCAAGGGGATGAACCTTTTTCTAATTAATATTGCATGCATGCATATAGTGAATCTACAGCCATGGACAAGGAATCGTGTTGTTCAAGTTACTGTGTTTCTCCTCCCATTTTTATGAAGAGGAATGGCTCTCATATAAAATCAACTTGAGTTTTTCTTTCTTGTAAGATGTTTTTTATTTATTCATAAATTATTCACATAAAAAAGATTTCTAAAGGACGTAAACATTTTAATACAGTGTCCTGGTTTTTGGGTGTTTTTATCACTAACTGACTTATTTTTCTGCAAGTATCATGGCTGCAGTTTGGTTTTGGTCTTTCTGGTGACATAAGTGTAACAGTGTGTGATTGTCTGTGTCTGTCCAGCTACCTGTGGCGTGAGGAGAACGCAGAGCAGCAGGCACTGGCAGCCAAACGAGAGGACCTGGAGAAGAAACAGCAGCTCCTTCGAGCGGCCACCGGCAAGGTCCGTGTCACTGTGTATGACTGCGTAATTATCGACTTGCATAACGCAACTACAGGGGACCTAAAGCTTTAGCCTGGACACAAGTGAAATATGTGTCTATGAGCACAGAAACGGAAATTACTTATTAGAAGATTGAAATTGATGACAAATGTATGGTACCACACGCGCATGCACACACACACACACACACACACCCACCCCTTTTCCTCAGGATGACACTGAGAAAAGCCAGAGGTAGAACTGCCATGCCACACATCTATTAAACCTTCACACATGCACTTACTTGCTGAAGTACTGTGAGAGGAGGAAATGGGCAAGTGAAGATAAATCAAACCCCAAGTGGAAAAAGTGTCTCTCTCTCTCTCCAAATGAGCCCACCTGAATACCACGAAGGACTCACTTTGTGACTCAGCCAGTTGTCAGGATAGGTATATCAAATGGAATCATTCATCTGCCTCGCTACTGGCGCCTTATCATAGCTAGCTAAATTTACATATGACTCACTCCTCTCTGCCCCATCCAGTAACTGCCAGTCGTTTCTTCTGGGCAGATACATCAATCAAATATCACTTCTGAATAATGTCTGCCGAGATGAAAGGCGGCTGTTTGGGGCTTAATGGACAAATGTCCTGCATTTATTTTTCTTTCATGAGTCCAGGCTGACTCATCCTGTCTCCAGCCTTTGATGGACTCTCTCTATCCTCTTTCACATTTTATATTTATAGTGTACAGTTCATAGTGGTGCACAATATTGACAAAATGCAAAATGCTCTTTCTGTTTTTGTCTATATCTCACAATATGAGCTACAGTACATTTGGAGGTGGATCATAGAAACACATATTTCTGCAAGATTTTCTCCAGCTTACAACACAAACTCTTCACAGCACAGGATTTCATCTGGGAAGAAATCCTTCTGTAATCATTTAACAATACTGCAGATAATGGCTGCTTTTGTGATTAAAAAATCAATAGTTATAATGAGAACATTATAAGGATTTGATATGTTTTAGGTCTGTTATGCTGTGTTAATTGTTACATTAATATTATTCGTTTTTTATACACTAGTAAATAAGTTATTTTCCAATCTTAAGTGTGTGTAATTTTAAGTGAGACTCGTTATTCCTCTTCTTTCTGTTGTGGTTCTCCAGGCTATCCTGAACGGCATTGATAGCATCAACAAAGTCCTTGAGCATTTCCGTCGGAAGGGCATCAACCAGCATGTCATCAATGGTTACCACGGCATCGTTATGAACAACTTTGAATGTGAGCCCGCTTTTTACACCTGTGTGGAGGTGACTGCTGGTACCAGGTGAGGGCTGCTTTGTACATTCTCACTGCTAGCTCCTACCAGACATTTGTGATGGGTATGAAAGCTTTGCAACCAAACACTTGTAGTCTGATTTTTAAAAACAACAGTGTCTCCACGTCCTGCATGCTGATACAAATGTGTCCTGTGGATATAAGGAGCAGGGTAAAGCTCAGAGCTGCATGGGACGCTAACAGACTAGTTAAAATATTCAGAGTGCTTGAGATATTGTCTAGTGTTAAGTTGTTCCTCCTACACAATCAGTATACCATATGCCTTGTATCTTTATAACTAATTTGAATTTTAATAGCAGAAAATCACAAAGGAGTCATAGCTCCATGTCCATTGATTATAGGAACAGATGTTGTGTATATATTTTGTACATTGAATGTTTTCACAGATATACAGATATTTGTCAGTTGTTTACAGTGACGAAGTTACAAACCCATCCACTCATATGTCTTTATTTTTCTATTTTTCCTTGTCGTAACTCAGTGTCTGCCTACCTGCTCTTATATTTTCCAGACTGTTCTACCACATTGTGGAGACTGACGAAGTCAGCACCAAAATACTAATGGAGTTCAACAAAATGAACCTGCCTGGAGAAGTCACATTCCTGCCCCTGAGCAAGCTGGACGTCAGGGACACCGCCTACCCAGAGACCAACGTAAGGAACATGCATGAATCGCATCTGGTACTTTGTAGGTAGTAAATTTAGACCCCGACAGGAAAAAATGTGTATAACTAAATCTGAAACATAAAAGAAATGATATCCATGTTAAAACATACTTGATTTTACTACCTTGAGGTGTAACAACCATGCACTTGCTCTTCATTAATCCTCTTCGTCCCCTGTGGGACATGAGGCCACAAAGAGCTCTTTGGATTTTTCCAGTTACACCAAACATATATTTTACTGTTACCCTTTCTACAACGGACAATTTTTGTTTGATGATGAGGTGTGTCGTATTTGCCATTGTGTTTTTGCCCCATAAGGACGCTATCCCCATGATCAGCAAGCTGCGCTACAGCAACAACTTTGACAAGGCCTTCAAGCACGTGTTTGGAAAGACCCTGATTTGTCGCAGCATGGAAGTGTCCACCCAGCTGGCCAGAGCTTTCACCATGGACTGTATAACTCTGGAGGGTAAGCTGACCCACGAAACACAGTACAGTATATACCACTACCGCAAGAACATAAAAGGAAGGTGGCAGCTCTCCCAAAAAAACAGACGTAGAGTTTCAGACGGAAAGTGAGTCAGCAATCATCTGCTGATGCCTCCCTTGTCAGAAAAAGTAGCTAATACTTAAATGTTTACCGTTATGGACAATTCTATTGGGTGAAACCTCGTCTCCAGAGGGCTCAAGTGCAAATACAGGCTGTGGAACAAGTATTATTTGAACTATCCACCCTGTCTGAATCATACTCCCAATTAAGCTATTTGCCTTTTAGTAGATGTTGATGTCTTTGTAACACTGAACTGCATCCTTGTTCAGTTTTTAATGTAGCATGAATTACATTTTTAGGACTATATGTCATTGTAATCCCAGTACTGTAGAAGCCTTTTATCTCTTACATATGCACTACATTATGTTGTGACCTACTAGGAGACCAGGTGAGCCACCGTGGAGCTCTGACAGGCGGCTACTACGACACCAGAAAGTCTCGTCTGGAGCTGCAGAAGGACATGAGGAAGGCTGAGGAGGAGCTGGGCGAGCTGGAGGCCAAGCTCAATGAGAATCTGCGCAGGAACATTGAACATATCCTTTCTATTAAAACATATAAAGGAAATGTTGGTTCCATGTGCTCTCCATTGGAAAGATCAGAGTTTTAAAATTTCCCTGTACGGCTAGCTGTGCTGCAGACATCTTTGCAGTATTACTGACAATGAAAATCTGTGGACGTTTCAATGTAGATTAGAAAGGTCTTATTCATTCTCTTTCTGCTGGATGATGACTGAGTCTGGGGCTATTTTACTCAAAAGTGAGTCATGCAGTTTCTTTAAAACCTTCACCAAATGATCACTTCATCAGAGGGACAGGTTTTTCCCCCCATGGAGTTATATTGATGTCTGAAAGAGTTGAGTCACCTATGAATACCAAACAGTTATCATGTCAGTGTTCATCCCACTGGGTGGGTATAAAGGAAGGAGCACATGCCATTTGTACATTTGAAATACATATTCACCTTTTAATTCAATCAAACAGACTTCATCCCCTATGAAATATTGTTATGATATTTATAAACATTGAATACAGTTAGTCAGAAATCAGTTTCTCATCTTCTCATAACAGTTTTCAGGATAGAATAAATGACTAGTTTTTCAGTTTTCATAAAATGGCATATTTACATATATTTTAAGGACAGCAGGCAGCAGAAGGCAAGCTGCAGCTTGCTGGAGTCTGGAGTACACTGAAATAAAACAGCTGGTGTGATAAACTGTAGGCACTTGTAATATTGGCGTTCTGCACCCAGCCTTGGAGAAACGAAGGAGGAGACGTCATAGTCATGCGCAGTCAATATTTTGTTACCAAGTGTGTTGGAAATTGAAAATATCAGTAAGGCAACCTTTGCACTGTCATCTCCTGTTGATAAAGAAATATTTTAATTAATATGCCACTGTGCAGTGTATAGATAGACTTTCCTTTGTCTAGGAACTCTATTGAAAGAAGTTATAACACCTTTAAGTGCAGCCCTCGCTCAGTTACAGTGTGATGTCATGGCTGAGCCTGTATCTTAAATGTGGATTAAATCCATCTGGGTTATGTAGTTACCTCAGCCAGCAGGAGGCTGACTCGGATGCAGTGAGAGGGTCTAATCAGGTCAAGAAGGATTAGTGTATGTTAAGTCGTATCGGCCAGAGCCATGACTCACCGCTGGACAGCCCATGAAGGCAAAACAGGCGGATCAGAGAGGATTTGTGTTTGCGTGTAGGGTATGTTTATGGATATGGTCACTTCCGCCCAGGTATGATTATCTGTGTGTTTGCACACCTGTGTGATTGCGTGTGGCTTCTCACTCACTGCCAGTGCTGTGTATGCAGGTTAATGTGCGCACCTGGCGATTACGTATATGTGTGAGTAGGCAGGGGAAACGGATGACTGAGCCGATGACATGCCACTCATCCTTCGCTCAGGCAGCGGTGAGTCAGAGAACAGATCAATTATTTAAACGCCTCTTGTTCACTCTCTCCACCTCTGTCCTGTCGATAAGCATGAGATTAGGCTGATGCACCTCACCCATCTTTTCCGTTTTAGGTTGCCGTCTTCATTTTGCCACCAGCACCACGTTGCGGTGGAAGTATAGAGGTCATGCAATAAGTGCACTTTAGTTAGTGGCCTGATGTCAGCTGTTCCCATTCAAGAAAATTATCAGATGGTCTTAAACCATCTATTCTCTCCATCTGCTCTGGGCAACAGGCAGGGCAGTCCTGACTTTCAGTAGCCCCTTTTAAATCAGCTGATTGATTGTCTTCAGTGTTTATTGAGTCCCGCTAAACCTCAAAGGCCTAGAGGAGTGTTGTAGAGCTGGAAGATCAATAAGCCTGTCTGTTAAATTAGCTTAATGATTAGTATGTGCAGCCCTCCTTAATCCGCCGCCTTGATATCAGTGATGACACAGTGTTCCCTTGAAGGCCCAATCACATTATTGAAGCACTCTGAGTTGCACTAAAAAGTCTACAAGCTGCCCATTGACCTTTTTTTCTTCTACAAATGATCTCTGTTGCTTCTGTTTTTTGTTCATTTGTGTATAATGCTTTTTTGTCCTACTCTATACTGAGGGCAAAGACAGTATGCAGTTTCAGCAGTGCGAGTCTCGTATAAGGTCAATGCAATGTGCACTCCACTACTAGGCAGTACAACAGAGCTAAAATAGACAGCTGTAGACACTGGGTCACATCAAGTTGGGAAAACTATGAGAAGATAAAAGTCTGACTTCTCAACTGAACTTGAAAATTATTTGCTAAATGACTACTAAGACAAAATGAAAATGCTCTTCCGTGATAAACATTGTCTTATTCGTCCTTAATCGCTGCCTCCACGCATCAACAATGAGATCGACCAACTGATGAACCAGATGCAGCAGATCGAGACACAGCAGAGGAAGTTTAAGGCATCCAGAGACAGTATTCTGTCAGAGATGAAGATGCTGAAGGAAAAGAGGCAGCAGTCAGAGAAGACGTTCATGCCCAAGGTGATCATATAGTGATGTTCTCACAATAACCTGTTCCCAGCTCACAGTCTGTCTCAGTGCTATCCACTGATGTCTGACTGTTCTCCCTCTTCTTCCTCTCCAGCAACGCAGTCTCCAAAGTCTGGAGGCCAGCCTCCATGCCATGGAGTCCACCAGGGAGTCACTGAAGGCCGAGCTGGGTACAGATCTGCTCTCTCAGCTGAGCCTGGAGGACCAGAGGCGTGTCGATGACCTCAACGATGAGATCCGTCAACTCCAGCAGGTCAGCAGGACAGAGACGTATGATCTGTGTCTCTTTTTATACACAAGATCTGTGGCACAGTTTGTCACACCTTGAAATAACTGACAGTCACAGGGATTTCTGTCCATGGTATGGGTTTCTGTTTAATTGAGAAAATGTTTTGTAGCAAGGTGGTCCGGTGCAGTGAGTTACTGCTCACAGAAGTCCCAGGACCATTAATTTAAAACCAACCTCAAAAAGGTTACCTGCGAGTAGGACTGTCATATCAGTGCTGTCACCTGCTGCTCGCACAATTTATATATTTAAATATTTATTCAAATATTTATTTCTGAGAGAAATTATCCATCATGTTAAAACATTGTAGTATTTTCCAACAAACATTCAAAGTACAACTTATATGAAAAAACTACTTGGAATTGTATGACATTTCCATTATATGGAGCGACAATACACTATGTTTGATTTTAATTCAGCCATTTGAAGGATGGATCTGTCTTTTCTGTTTGTTCCCCCACAGAATGGATTAGAAACCTTTTTAGAATAGCACTGTTAAGCTGAAATAGTGGCTGCATACACATTGTTGTTTCTCTGTTTCCCCTCCCTCTCCGCCTCCTGCTAGTGTATTCAAATGACCTGACTGAGGTGAGAGTAGCAGGCAGCAGCTGTGTGTGGGATGTTCCTGTGATCCAGCGTTGCCTCCTCTTTCTCTTTCACTGCCAGCTGCTCTCATCTCTCACCTAAATGAACTCTCAGCCCTTTCCTGATAGCGTTGCGCAACAACTCCGCCCCTGCAACACGGAGCCTTTCATTTATGGTTCTGCAGAGTTGGCGGTTGTCAAATTATATTGCTTGCGACATAACACTTGGTTAGGAATTATTGTTGTTATAGCATTTGCCATGTGAATGCACACACAGGGGTGTTTGTGTACCATTTTCGTTGACTGTATAGCTATGAGCGTCCTTATATATAGTTCAGATATTAATCAGAGACTGCTCATACACAATTTTTAGCAACAGTTTTATTTAGTGCAGAGTGAGAAGTGGATATTGTTGTTCTGTTAGAGCAGTCTGGGTAAGATGCCAAAGGAAGATATCATTCAGAATTGGCTGTTAGATATATTATTGCTAACATTACTCACATTTCTAGCGCTCTGATGGCATCATTCTATGCGGCAGATTTCTTCCATCTGATACACAGAGCAAGAGAACTTATTTGTTAACTTTTAGATATTGAGTTGCTGGGAATGTACCAATGTCTTTCTTGTTTGTCTGCACCTGGCACAGACCTAACAGGAGTAACTGTTTGTGTTTTGTGTGTTGGTTCCTCTATCCACCCACAGGACAACAGACAGTTGTTGAATGAGAGGATCAAGCTGGAGGGCATCATGACCAGAGTGGAAACATATCTCAACGAGAACTTACGGAAGCGCCTCGACCAAGTGGAGCAGGTACGCTGTCCCTTTTAAACTCCTTAGAAACATGTCATAGGTCTCACAGTACGGCTCTGCATACAGAGCTTTCATAACCGGCAAGTTCAGGGCTTTTGTTTGCAGCTGTTATATAATTTAATGAATGTAGTGTGTTGAAACTGTGCTGTTGTAAATGAGGAGTCTTGGATTCAATGCTTTCATTCATACAAGTCAGAAGAGGGGCGTTTGAATTTGCATGACCCTCTATTTGATGTGGCCTAATTTGCATTGACACAGGAGCTAAACGAGCTGCGAGAGACCGAGGGAGGCACAGTGCTCACAGCCACAACATCTGAGCTGGATGGCATCAACAAACGTGTCAAAGACACTTTGGCTCGATCAGAAGGTACGCATTGTACTAAAGACACAACACTGAGATGGTGGTGGTGACCTAAAGTCTAGAGAAACCCGTTTGGAACCACAAGGTGAACCATTAAAATCCACAAGCTGGAAAGCAGTTAAAAAAACACACACTTTCCTATCAGGGCCCTTAAACAAGACATAGACCCCAGTTCTTCCAGGTTTATTGTTGATGATTGTTGTATGCCTCGATTAAATGTGAATATGTATCTTCAGGACATCTTCAGTTGAATTAGTAAAAAATCAGCTGTGACCCTCCGTGTTGACACCAAACACATTTGGAGTTGTTCATTTAAACTCCAGAGCAGTTGGGTTTGTTTGGCAGATTAAATCAATGCAGTTTGAACTCGGGTGAGCACAGGGACATTTTCAAAACCCTGTCCTTTTTAAAACCTATCGGGAGTCCATGTGATTTTGTTTTCAAGATCTGGTTAATGTATCATTGGGCAGTGTAGCTTTGCATGAGCCAAATGTGTATAAAAAAGGAATTAAATGCAACATTTCCCACAATGGTTTGGAGCAAAGACCGTCAACTATAGTAACTATAATCATACTGTGAAAGAATAGAACGTCGCCTGACCAGTATTTTTTAGTTGCTTTTCAGCTTTCACAGATCAATCTGCATTTTCCTTCACTGCATAATGCACTAGAACCCTCTGTGATAAACTTCGTCATCACCATCATTTCTGATAATTCATCAAGATCATCACATACACACACATTTACACTACTTTAATAAGTATACTTTAATAAAGGCCAGAAAAAAACATATCAAATGCATTAAAGAACTACTTCAAAATAGAGACGGATGTAATGATTTTTGGATTGTATAATTAGTTTTAGCAGCCTTTTAATGTAGCACTAGTTACTAATTGAGAGCCATATCGTTAGGTATCTTTTCAAGCAACTAACAAAACAAAGCTTGTCGCTATTGTCTGGTATCTGTAATCTTTACTGATTTATTATCTATTGAGCCCAACATTTGCTGTCAGTTAGGAATTCAAATTGAGAAACTGTAGACTGTCCTCAATGGGTTGGTGTCACCAGCAGATGGTGAGAATTGCTGTGAAGTGTTTGACTCACAATTTGGATAACATGTTGTTCCAGAGTCAGCCTGGCTGCACAGTCAACATTATTGGCACCCCTGGATTTGAAGTACATCATGTACAATAACATATACAACTTCTGAAATAAAAGTGTGTCATGAAACAGCTTTGGTTTATAGACACTCATGTTTGACACAGAACAGAAAAGGATAAAACAATAATGATTTAAAAAAGCAATAGGAGAAAAAAGTATGAAAACGGAAAGATTGCCATGACACAAGTCACGAAACGTTTGATGGCCGTCAGTGTTGCCAAAGGTTGTGCAACCAAATATTAGGGAAGGATGCCTTTTAATGCTGTCCAGGTCATATTTTATATTTCTTCTTTGAAATCACTACATGTAACATGAAAAGGAATGTTTTTTTTGTTGAATAACTTTAGACATCATATTAAAATATTCTGATGATACAAAGTTGGTACACTTCCATTAATTTCTGAAGATGTTGTGCAGGTTATACAAAAAAACCCAAGGGTGCCAATAATGTTGGCCAGAAGTGTATAAATGGGTCTAGTGGTGGTATGACTCAGATGGGGTTGATAGAAAGCGCTTGTACCTGAATAGAATTCATTTGCATGGATTCATATTTGATCATTGTCACTCATTTATTAAAGACATATTCACAGCATGGCCTTATTCTTAAGTGGGCATTATATTCAATCTTTGTTCTAGACCAGGGGTCTCCAACCTTTTTTCCTCTGAGAGCTAATTTGACAAAATGAAAGTGGCCGAGAGCTACTCATGTTTTATATTATTAGTTTTATTTATTCACATGATCTTCACCTAAACCAGCTGAATATTCTTCTTTTGTGCGAACATTTCCAGCACTTACATTTTGTCTCAAAACATCTTAAATTCAGCAGCATGTTCGGCCTGTTTTTTTCTGTATGCATTTCTTTACAGTTAAATTCACATCATATTCATTTCAGAAAACTAAACAATGTTATTACTTATTTTACTCCTTATTTTCTGCCTGTCCACATATCACTGTATTATTATCACATCACTTCCCTTCACTTCCCCTTCATCATCTGTAGTTCACATGCATGTGTTACATGCATTCAGTCTTTTCTACAGTTAGTGAGATAACTGGCACTGCATGGAGTCAACGAGAGAGGTGTATGCTGGAGTGTATCCACTTAGGTTCACTCTTATGGTGTCATTTAAATGTTCATCTGTCAATCTTGCTCTTAACTTAGATTTCATGACATTCATGTCAGAAAAAGCTGCTTCACAAAGGTATGTAGAGCCAAACAAAGCAGACATTTTCAGAGCTGCTTGGTGAAGGTTCTCATAGTTTTCTGGCTCTACTAGGTTCCAGGAATGCTGTGAATGCTGTTGAGATTTTAGCTGGACATCATTTTGGAGGTTTATAACCTCCATCTCCACAGGATTGACACAGAATAGTTCAGCTGTCTGTCCCGAAATCTCACCTATGTCCACCTTCATGAAGGGGTTGGCAATAAATGTCACACAGAGTCAAGTGTCTCAAAGTCACTGAATCTCACATTCAAAATGTCGGCTGCCCCCTGCATGGCTTTCCAACAACTTTGAGACTGAGGGGAAGTGCTGAAACCTTTTGTTTTTCACTTGCTGAATTTAAAATGACAGTTTTGCTTTGAACGCCTTAACAGCATTAAACATATCAGATATAGGTTCAAGTGATTCAGTTCCTCAGTTACATCCGTCAGGAACGCAAGATCAAGTAGCCACTCAGCATCAGACAACAGGATGGTATCATCCCCTCTTGATTCCATGAAAGCCTTGATTTCACTCAGCAAGGAAAGAAAACGCTGTAGTATCTTACCCCTGCTTAGTCACCCGATTGCAGGATGGAGAAGCAGATCCCCTTACTCAGCAGAACATTTCTCCAGGAACAGCTTGAAGCTCCTGTGTTGCTTGGTCTTTGCTCGAATGGAGTTAATAATCTTAACAACAGGTGTCATGACATGATTAAATCCCATAACCTTCGCACATATAGCCTGTTGATGCAAGTGATACAATGATAGTTGAGAAATTTAGGAAAGTCTGGGTCCGCTTGGCAGTGGGCAATAAATCCTGAGTGATGCCCTGTCATAGCTGGCACTCCGTCAGTTGTTCCAGACACCAGCTTTTCAACACAAAGTAGTCCTTCACAAATTGTAAATATCAACTCCTCTGGTTGTAGTTTTCAGTGGAAGTAAGGTCAAAAACTCTTCTTTTGTGGAAAAGTCAGCTGGGCCGCATCACCGGAGTCAACATCCATCCATCACACTGGATCGAAAACCATTTGCACCTGCCAGTGTCCCGTTCTAGCTGCTCCACTGCATCCGCAGACAGCGCAGATGCTGTCCTTGCCGCAGTATTAGCACCAAGTTGTACATCGGTAATAGCAGACATAAATTCTGTCTTACTTTTATGGTCTGTGAGTAATGTTTCAGTCACCGCAGTCATCACCTCTTTTACAATCCCGCTATCGTTAAAGGGCTTTTTGTGCTTCGCTAGGACGTGCGCCACTTTAAACGAAGCCTCTGTTGCTGTGGTGGCCTTCTTTGTCGGTTTGGTAAACAGAGACTGTTGTCTTTTAAGTGTTTTTTTTTTTTCAGCTCCCTTAACTTCTCTGTTCGTAGACTGCTACCAGCTGGAAGGTCCTGTGGAAAGTTGCTGTGGTGCTCGACGTTACATCTTTTACTGACTGACGCTTGCACCGCAAATGAGACACACACAGACTTGTCTTTCACATTTGTGGAAAAAAAACTCTTGTTTCCTTTTCTCATGAAAATAGTATATTTTTTGCCTTTTATTGGCCTGGCTATTTTCCATGGTCATTGTCAAATCTGGTGTGTGCTTGCTAGCCTGATAACATCGTGGCGTCACTGATGCAACCAAACCTGACAGCAGCGTAACTCGTTTAATTGACAGCTGATTGGAAATGTGTTGGAGACCCTCGTTCTAAACTCTTTGCATGTCAACTTTCCATTCATGATTCAGATTTTCTTTCATCTCTCTCTTTTAACAAAGTGGGAGAAATAGCCTCCACGTCAGTAGGTTGTTGATGAAGGCTCTAAGTAATTGTGGCTGCTGAATGAAGATGAAACTCATATATCATTTTTTTGTTGTTGTTGTTGTTTTGTTTTTTTGGAGTCTGCTTTTGAATGGTTCATTTCAGTAACTTTTAAAAAGAGAATCCAGTCTGTGGCAGAATATTTATCCATTTCTGAGCCAGAGACTTCGCCTCTATGAATGAATGAAACCCATCACTTCTACTGCACCACCCTTACCACGTCCTGCAATGTCTTTCCCAGATCTGGATTCTCTGGTTGACAAGACAGAGGGGGAGATCAAGGACCACATAAAGAGCATGGAGCGCTGGAAGAACATTGAGAAGGAGCAGAATGACGCCATCAACCACGACACCAAGGAGCTGGAGAAGATGACCAACAGGCAGGGCATGCTGCTCAAGAAGAAAGAGGAGTGCATGAAGAAGATCAGAGAGCTCGGCTCGCTGCCTCAGGAGGCCTTTGAGAAGTACCAGACCCTCACACTCAAGCAGGTACACAAACACCCACACCCACACAGTGCTTAATGATGATAAATGATGGTTTGTCTACCAGGCAACATCAGCATCATTCAGAGGTGCAGTGTTACAATTTTATTGTTTAATGTGGATTAATATATTACGTTAGATATTGTATTTTAATTGACCGTAAAGGATAGGTTCAAGTCTGTCTTAAAACAATAGTCAGGTGCCCATATGAACAACAGGATTTACTCGCTGTAATCATTCCTCCTGTTAATACTACTATAATACTTACTATACTATAAATTTGAGAGCCGTTAAACCAAAACAATGAGCCGAAAGATGCTGAAATGCTCCTTAGAGCTGAGGGGAACTGCAGAGAGGTGATAGTTCTCATTGAGATTGTCACTACGAGCTTTTGCATTACACACAGTCATTTGAGAGTTGTTGATTATAATAAAAATGTGTGCAGCTTTGAGCCCTTTAATATGTTAGGTGCTATGAAGGAAAATGATTTGAGTGGCAGAAGTTTAGAAAGCCAGTCCTGGCTTCCACTTAGTAGTTGCAAAGCTGTATTCCCCTTAACCCTCTTGTTACCACAGCAACGTGACTGTAGATACACTGTTTGACTTCACATTGACACTGAAGACATAACAACAGCAACACTAGCAATAACTACGTGGGTCTACTGAAGGCCATTTTTTCTGTGCAGCCTGTCTCACTACCTGAGTCAAACTTATGAGTGTGCGCATACACACACACACACTCAGAAAGACCCAGGTCTCGTAAGGAATAAGGCCTGAGGCCATCACATCCCACCTACTCACCAGTGACTCACACGCTAGTTAGTGCTCTGTCTCTGTGCTCCCAGAGGCAGCTGGCTGAAAAAAATCAGACTGTGAGTTGAGTGGACTTGGTTGCATCTTTCATAAGTGTGTGTGTGTGTGTGTGTGTGTGTGTGTGTGTGTGTGTGTGTGTGTGTGTGTGTGTGTGTGTGTGTGTGTGTGTGTGTGTGTGTGTGTGTGTGTGTCATCTCCCATCTCCCCTCCTTGACAGTGCTAAAAATAGCCTCACACTTTCTCATAAACACTCCACATAGTTAATCTTTCTCCACGGGACACTGCTCGGGGGCAAGATGGTGCCATTGATTGCAGAAGTGGATGAGAGGGCCAAGTAATAATGGCACTTGCTCATGTTCCCTCGGTCATTAGTGATTCAGATGGATGAATTTATAGTTTGAGAGTTTGGAGAGTGCATGTCACTTCTGAGCCAGACTAATCCGGTTCTTAATTAATCAGGTCATGTCATCTTCAGATATGAATAGAATCTGGCAAAGCACTTTAGATACTTGTTCTGAAATGCATAATGGTTCTGAATTTATGTCCCTGTTTAAGAAATCAAGTGGTGTCAATGCACACTCTGATAGGATACAGGATACAGCTAACTTTCTGTCAAGATGAAGATACACAGGTTTGTTGGCAGAATTTTTCATATTTCGGTGGAAAAAGACTCTTTGAAAATAATCTAATCAGTTGTACAAATGTTCTGGCTCTGCAGTTGTAACAACAGCAAAAATGCTATATTGAGGGAACGTTTTTCGAAACTTTAGATGGGACTCTTTATATCAAGCATGCCTGTATATTTCCTACTCTAATACCTCTCTATGTGTATATCTTAAAACATTATATAGGTAACGATGATAATGATCTTAGTTTTTTATAGTGTATTTTAAAACATCTCTACCAGGAAAAATAAAAAGGAACAAATGATGTAGAGCAGCTTATTAAAAAATACAAAAAAATACAGTCTTACTAATATGAATAAGAATGGAATCAATAAAAATCATCATTAATATACTTAATATACAGTATTTTTAGAGATACTGACCGACAGCCTGACTTCATCCAGAGCTAATGGTGATTTAATCTTTCCTTTTTTCCTCTCCAACAGTTGTTCCGAAAACTGGAGCAGTGCAACACAGAGCTGAAGAAGTACAGTCACGTCAACAAGAAAGCTCTGGACCAGTTTGTCAACTTCTCTGAGCAGAAGGAAAAGCTAATCAAGCGTCAGGATGAGTTGGACCGTGGCTACAAATCCATCATGGAGCTCATGAACGTCCTGGAGCTTCGCAAGTACGAGGCCATCCAGCTCACCTTCAAACAGGTACGTGGCACGTCAGACGCTGTGCAAAGTCTCCAGACATACATGCATCCATTGACATCACTGTAATATATCAGTCAGCTAATGGGTACTCATTGCTTAACAAGACGAGACAAGCCTGGTGTTGTCACAGCAGTTTGTTTCTGATTGGTACCAGACTTTCTGTGTAGGTGGACCGGGTTCCTGAAGGGGCCTTATTGAATATTTCTTACACATGCAAGTTTTTTAATTCCCTCGGCTGTGGCCTGTGGACTACAGTGGCACTCTGGCATCAGATATAAGAGTTGGTGCAATCCTGTTTTTGGGTCATGAAAAATGTTATGAAGCAATATATGTTTAGAGTCCACCCGATAGCTTGAAAACTGAAAATAATAATATCATACCAGTGTAAAAGAGAATTAGTGACGGTCAGTTTTGATAGTCAGCATCTTATAGGGAAGCTTTCAATGATCCAACTGTTGCAGAAAAAATGCACAAAGCCTCGCAGTTAATAGTTTAACAGGTAAACTCTACTGGTGGAAACTACTACTTTGTGTTTTACAAAACATCAACCTCTCTTTAGATCAATAACATATGCTAAAGATTTGAACTAATTGTTGATTCCTGACAATTTGAGCTGTTCAAACACAGCTGGCATGGAAATACGACAGTATAGCAGTTTTAATGCTTTTTATTCGTGTTTTTAAATAATTCTTTCTTTTTTTGGACAATCTGATAAATTTCACTTTATTTATTCTCTTAGTTGTACTTTTAGAAACCAGTAATATTTTGCTTCAGCTTCACATTAGATGCACATTTTCTAATGTGACTAATATTCACTTTGTGCCTCTTCTTGCCACATTTGCCCCCCCCCCCCCATCCCAGGTGTCGAAGAACTTCAGTGAGGTTTTCCAGAAGTTGGTGCCGGGTGGCAAAGCCACGTTGGTGATGAAGAAGGGTGATGCTGAAGGCAGCCAGTCTCAGGATGAGGGTGAGGGCGGTGCAGACAGTGAGAGGGGCTCCGGTTCACAGAGCAGCGTTCCTTCAGTGGACCAGTTCACTGGAGTCGGCATCAGGGTGAGAGTCTTTGTAGTTTATTTTATCCCTTTTGACTGAGAATGCTTTCTCTTTTTATTTTATCCCTTTTTTTTTTTAGTTGAAGAATGTCATTTCTTAAGGGTTTATTATTATATATTTGTTATATATATTTTCTATAACTGTAAGACTGTCTAATTTAATGTAAAACACTTAGAAAATGCAGTAAATGAGCAAACACTTACATGCATTTCTTGAATTATTCACATAATATAATCCACACATTCAAACTGAGCTACGACGAGCATTACAATGACCACCTGTCAAGTTATTGTGTGTCACTGTGTACCCTTAGTGTACGAGAGCTCCCTTGAGTTTTTGTCTGGAAACATAAACGTGTATTTCTGGAGTATGTATCCTTGAATACCTGATCCATCCTCACAAAGCAGAACCAAGGTGAACTTGGTCATGCGATGAGTAATACCCGATTCTCTTCACTCTGAATCTGTCTGTATTTATTTATCTGAAGCATTCTGTTCATCTGTTGGATCGTCTGTCTTCCCAAAACAGAATCTAATAATAATTAACCATTAAGTGAATATAACACATTTCTCTTTGTGTTTGTGTCCTGTCCTGTGTAGGTGTCGTTCACAGGGAAGCAGGGGGAGATGAGAGAGATGCAGCAGCTGTCTGGAGGTCAGAAGTCTCTGGTGGCCCTGGCCCTGATATTTGCCATTCAAAAGTGTGACCCCGCTCCTTTCTACCTGTTTGATGAGATCGACCAGGCCCTTGACGCCCAGCACAGGAAGGCTGTCTCAGGTAAAGTGCTACTATAAATATATGTAGAGAGGGAATTCGTTGAATCTCATAAATGAATAAATTTCACAGAGCAGCAAGAAAAACTAGAAACTTGTGTACAATTTTATTCAGTCTATACCACAGGCCTACAGTAAATACCATCTGCATGAATCTTAAAATGACCAGTGTTGTTGTCATTGTGTCAGACAGAAGTTGATTTGAAATGTATGACTGCAGATTGGGGGAGTTGTATTTTTTATTTAAAAAAAATCAATGATTGTAGCAGAAAATCGTGGTTTCTATTCTTTGTGAGAAAATGATGACTCATCCTTCAACCTTTCAGCCTTACCAAATGTAAGAAAGTCATAATCTCCATCTTTTGCATTCGTCTATTTCAGACATGATCGTCGAGCTGGCAGGCCACGCCCAGTTCATCACCACCACCTTCAGGCCTGAGCTGCTCGAGTCCGCTGACAAGTTCTATGGTGTCAAATTCAGAAACAAGGTGAGTATTCTGCCAAAGAACAGGATTTGTCCACAAGGATCATTCAAGTTTAATCTTACTGAAGAGGTTTCCTCACAGACAGGCTGTGGGGGATCTTATTTTGCAGATCGTGCTGATGCTTTTAAGATTTAACAAGCAATATAAGTTTTGGAGAACCAGCTGGATAGTGCATGTGCAGCAAAAAATATTCAGCTGAGCATGAAGAAGTGCAAAATGTAATGGTAGTAAACAATATGTTGTAAATATCACATTTATCCTGTATAACACTGTGAACTTTTTGGGTCAGCAGGCTTTTCTAGTGTGTAGGGAGACTGCCTTTACAGTTCAAACTTCCACCTTACTGAACTGTCCTTGGGCAAGACAATAAATGCCCATTAGTGCTGTTTTGTGACTTCTGTGAATTGGGGCATGCAAAGAGCAAAAGATAACTTACTTACAGTATATTATTTGTAAGGTGTCAATACAGCTTTTGCCATGATCCTTTGTGACCTCCTGGTTTAAAGGAAGAGGCTGGTGTTATTTTATCCTTTTTATTATTTCAACAATTTTCCTGAAGAGACCAAAACCAACAATGAAGTAACTTTCTAACAAGTGTTGTCTGTGTGTAACCACAGCCTGATACAGGTTATGCTTCTGTGCTATGTTAACTCCACTTTTGTCCAAAAACTGTTGTACTATGTTCCTAAGCATGAGCTCGAACCTGCAGCTGCAGAGTTGTTTGAGATAAAACTTCACAGCATAATTCAGTATTAACCCAAACATAATGATGTGTTTTTAAAAAGGCTTGAATCAGTAGTGTCTGTGATGGGTGAGTCAAAGTGTGTGTAGTGAGAAAACAGCTGACTTTCTAACAGTAAGGTTCGCTTGACATAACTGTAAAATCCAAAATAGCACCAGACCTTGAATTAAAAAAGGTTATTCTCCAATCTCTGTCAGTGAATCATCGTCATCGTCATCGTCGTCGTCCTTCTTGAGGATTGATGTCAATAGAGAGATGTGAAATGAATCATGATATATAATAGAAAAAAAATTGTCCTATCCCTTTCAGCAAGTTTTGCATAGTTCTGTTGTCATTGATCTGTTATCACAGAAACAAGTACCTTCTCAGGAAGGTCATTATTTCCTGTCAGCAGTGAACACACCGACACCCACAATTTTTACAGGCAAAGTGGTGGCTGGTAATTTCCCTTTTTGCTGTTACTGATTCTGCTTTCAGTCCACTGTTTTCTGTTCACTCCTTCACAGTTTCCCTCTGTAGACCAGGTTTGTTTTCTGCTGAGTCGCCTTAGTGCCAAGAAAATATTTCCTCATTTTTTGAGGTTTCACAACATTACTGCTCAGTTAGAGCGGCTAAAATGGAGGCACTGATTGGTCATTAACTCTGTCTGTGTGTGTGTGTGTGTGTGTGTGTGTGTGTGTGTGTGTGTGTGTGTGTGTGTGTGTGTGTGTGTGTGTGTGTGTTTAGGTGAGTCACATCGATGTGATCACAGCGGAGCAGGCCAAAGACTTTGTGGAGGATGACACCACCCATGGTTAATAGTCTTCGGCTCTTCATCCTCCTCTTCCTCCTCCTCCTCCGCCTCTTCAGTGCACTGTGTAGCTCAAAGCCTTCCACAACAGGGCTTAAAGACAGAAATATCTCACTCAATCCACCACCTTTTTTTAGTCCTTCTGTTAAAGATAAACAATGCAGCAAGTCGAAGCTTCTCAGACCATCTCTGAAGCTGGAAATTTAATTGGATATGTTGTTTTGATTTATTTATTTACATTTACTGTTTACTTTTGACGTCATTTCAGGCTGATAAAACTACAAATTTGAGAAAAATGTGGTTTTAATTAAAGTCTGCGAGCAGAGGACATTTGTTTTGTCACATTGTCCTGCTCTGGCGTGCCTCTGTGTGTATCAACCGCACCGGATCAGACAACTAACAGAAGTGTAGTTTTTTTTTTTTACACTGAAAAAAATCCTCATTTTGTCTGATGAGCACTTGTTACCTTCTGTGTTACTGTGTTGAATTGTTTCCAACAAACATTAGTTTTGAGCTTAGTTTTGGTAATCTGTCATTCGAAATGGAAAGTGCCAGAGACGCTCTTAAAGGTAACAAGCCTTCAGGACCTTTTCAGAAAGCAAATCATCTTGTGTACATTTGAGACTGTTTTGATATGGCTTAGAAGAAGTGTTAAACTGAAACCTTAAAGCTCAGTGGAGATGAGAGGGTCTGAAGCTGATCTGGATTTTTGATTTTGTTGCCACCCTTTTAAAAAAACAAAAAAAATGTTTTGGTTCACTCTGAGGTTTCTGTAATGTAATACTCTTTGTACTCGTGAAGAAATACTAACTTGTATCTGTCATAACCAGCCACATGGCTTAAAATGTTTAAAGGTTGTGGTTCCCTTATGGTTGTTACTGTACTGTACTAATTTCCTTTTTTTAGGTCATTTAAATATATGAAAAGTTTAATTCCTAAAACACCAGATATCCATTTTGGAAATCAACACAGCTCCCTGAATTTGGTCAGTTGATATTTCAAAAACACAAGTGATTCAGTGGTGGATAACTGTATCTATTTGGGTCCTGAAATGACTCATAACTTCAGTAGTAAGCCAAGTTGCGCTTTTCTGGAATGACAAGTTGTATTGTTTATCTTTTGTTTATTTCCTTGCTGGATGTATTGTTTGGGATTAAGCCTCTCATATGTTGTACCTAGTTTCGAATCTGCTTCTTAAATGTTTTGGTTCCTTTTTATGTAATTAGAAAACTTACAAAAAAAAATAAAAGATTTAAAAAATAATGACACTGTCAGTGTTACATCCCACTTAATAAGACCACTAGGTGGTGCTGTGTCACTGATACCAGACATCCTCACATGGTCGAAGCAGTATTCACACAGAAAAGTTCTGTCTTAAGTAAGGTGGAACTTTTGAAGAAATGTATGATGCGTTATTCAAGAGCATTATAGCGATACATGATTGAGTTACTTTTACATAAAGTTTCTCAACATTTTCTCCAAAGTACAGCTATATGTGAGAATGCGAAGCCAAATTTACAGCATAATTATCTAAAATTGTTTTGCTGAAAATATTTTTTTTACATAGCATTTCATTTTACATTTCATACATAGCAATTGTGTTATGAATTGATCATACTTTTACTTGTATTTACATATTAACATTTATTAAACAGCTGATACTTTTGGAAAAATCTTTGAATCTTCTCATATTCCATGATTGTATTCCATCATATTGGTTTTTATCATTTCTTTAATATCCTATGTATGCCTGTATTCAATCCTTCAATTTCACCACCAAATTAACCTTATTGGATCAATTATCATTCATCTTCAAATATCTAGGGAAGGAAACTCCACGATCCAGCTCTAGATTCAGCATCAAGGTCAGAATCCAGCGTTCAGTACACAGCCCTCACACCTGCGTTATATTTCGTTTTTGATATCAATGATCCTGTTGAATTACAATGTGCCAGGGGAGATCCCGCATGTCACACATGCCTGGCTGTGATCCAAGTGTAACATCACCTTGCACTGGCAGCGTATCTGAAAGGTCGTGGCCTCCTGAGATGGATTCGTAGACCCCTGTTGTAATACCACAGACCTCCAGAGCATCTCGGCCTGGTGCGTTCGCCAGGACTCACATGGTACCTTACGTCAGAGGTTTCTAACCTTTGAAAATAGAGTACCCAGTACCCACAACTGGATTTTCACACTTCATTACACCAGTTTTATTGTTACAAGCAGAAAGACATTTCTGTGGTCAGCTTCTACAAGATGAAGCAAAACAATAAGATAATACTCCCTGGGCCTACTGTATCTTGGTAACCGCTGCTTCACATCATGTTCTCTCTGCTGTACTGCCCTCCTACAGCTTCCTCCACAACTAATTTCCACTTCTGAAGTAAAAAATAGAAATAACAACCCCCCCATCTCACTCCTTACCTGCTATTCCTTTTCCCTTTTTCTCTACCTTACACATTATTCTGGCATATAAAGAACATTTACATTTTTACACTCCAGTGTGTGAGGAACACTAATTTGCATGTTAATATGGCACCTTTCCATTCCTGCTTGTCAGGTGACGTTTATTACACAGTGGCAATGATTCTCAGTTGTTCTGGATAAGAGTTTCTCTAAAATGCAGAGTGAAGAGAGGGAAAGAGAGGCAAGGCAAGTTTATTTGTATCAAACCTTTCAACTACCAGGTAATTTAGATAGTGCTAAGACACATACATAGGATTTAAAATGAATAAAATAAAAATAATGGGGGGTCCTCTGGGTGAACAAAACAAACCCAGGCCAGTATGTCGTTGTTACATGATGCCGCATTTTGTCGTCGTCACCACATAATAACACAAGACTCTTTCCAACTGAAGGAGAGATTATCGATATAATATATAGATATGAAAGTTATGTATCGATATCATTTTTTGTGCCAGAAACTCTCCACTATATACAAAATAACAAGATTATTTATATACAGTAGAGTGGTGGTTATACCACATGTAAAACTACTGTAAAGCATATTTAGTTGTTTGAATTAATGAATGTGAATGTTTTTTGTAACTTGCCACATTTTTATGTCATTGCACCCACTAGCAGGAATTGAAATAAAATTACTGACATATAAAAAGAAGAATTCAAGAAGGGAGATAATGATATGTTATGTACAGTATGTAGCTATATAGTAGTACACTGTTGTATGACTTCAGTTGTCCTTTTACACTTGTACCCTGTATATAAAGTTATCACCCATATTATCTGCAGTTGATGTTTTTCTGATTCCATATGTGAACTGCTCTGATCTTAAAGTCATTTTGTTAAAAAAAACAAAACTAGTGCCAACATGCCAGTGAGCCTGGTGCGATACTGACAGCACACCTCATCCCTCTGTGCCCGGGCTTGCCAGCAGAGAGCAGATCTGTTGCTCTGGCTGCCAGATATTAACAACCCTGCACGCAATCTGTCGCCAAGTCAGCTGACAGATGATGAGGATCAGGAAGACCTACGCTTCATATTTGTTCCGCGGCCATATTCTCAAAACCCATCTCCTCTAGATTTCAATTTCCTTCCATGCATCTATATAAACTGTCTCCTCTCGTCTGTTAACCTCTCCTCTCTCATAGGTGTAAAATGTGTACACAAAAGTAAAAGCTTACGGTTATTTCTTGTAGTTTTTATTATTTGAATAGGCAGGAAAGCCATTTTCTGCAGTATTTGTGGTGGACAATTCATCCCATAAAATCAACAGCTTTCCCGATAGGCCTTATTCACAGCATTTTGACTTGGAATGACTGGGAAAAGCACAGGTGTGACTAATAACATTAATAATGTCTCCGTTCTGTTCTAGTGTCCCAGTAAGCCATGACATGTCGTGTGGCAGTGAGCCAGCATGCACAATACCAGGACCCTGAAACGGAAGCAGCTAAATGGAATTCAGCCATCATTAATGTTATTAGTTACACCTGTGCTTTTCCTACTGTGACGTGTCAAAATGTCTTCTGGCCAATTGAAGGTCATTTAGAGACAAATGGGTCTTGTCACATTCAAGCTAGTTGGCCTACTTAGCTTTGGCTAATAAGATAGCTAGTACAGCTATAACCCTCTTGGTAAACTACTTGGCCTTATGAACTTCCTTTTGCTGTAGCTTCGCTAGTTAGAGGTCACATTTAGAGGAAATTAAGGTGTCTCTGGCCCCTTGTAGCTATACATTTTTTAAATGCCACAGCAGTAACTTTTCTTGTTATAGCTATTGTAGACGTTGAAAGCTAAGTTGATAACTGTTTTACCAGTCAGCCACTTTACCAATCAGATGGCCAGTTAAGTTGGTGCCATACAGTATCATTAAGCAAAAACTGACAAAAATCTACTTGGAAGTAGATTGGAAGTCTTTTTTTAAAGCATACATCAGGGGAGCATGCAGGACTACATTTCCCCTCAACCTATAGTTTGATAATTAATTATAATTAAATTGTAATTTGTACAATATCCCAAATAATATGCATCATTCATCAATCATTGCTTTAAATCTGTTAATGTAAGTGGGTTTGTAAGTTTTGTTTTTTAATGATGACACCTTGTCTTCTCGGCCGTATAGGGTTTCCTCAACTACCTAATCCATCCCTCCCTCCTTGGCATCCCCTCTTCCCTCCATTCTCAGACAATAAACACCATATCTTTTCAACCGTCCGCCTGCCTCTCTGCCCTCTGGTATCAGAACAGTAATGAACAGATAATACCAGCTCCCATAATCAAGCTCCTTATCATAAAAACAGGCATGAAGCTGTCCTGGTTTTTACAGTCAAGTTAATTTGTTGTCTAACAGCTGCTTATTAACTGCGGTGGAGAGTGGGAGGAGGAGGAGGAGGAGGGTGCCCTGTGAACAGACTGGCTCTGTCCTTGCACTTCATGGTGGTCTATCTGCCATGCAGGCCTGACGGGCTGACTGACTATCTCTCTCTGCTGCTCCATATCCGTCTGTTTTTATCTGCCTGTCAGATGATCAGTCTGTCTGTCATCTGTCTGCTTGTCTCGCTGCCTATCGCAGACATGTGATTCTGGTCTGTGTTAAAGTTCCTATATAAACATGTTACTGTCCCAAAGCCTGAGCTGGAGCCTGAAAGTGGTGGTGAGGGATGAGTTGCAGGCTGCCAAGCAAAGGATCACTGATGAGAGTTGTGGTTTTATAGGCCTTCTTTGCTCTGGGGAAAAATAATCTCATTCATTAAGTTAAATCTCAGTAAACGCAGCCAAAGACCCACAGTTTTTCTGACCAATAGAGTTAAAACTCTGGGCTTGCAGTGATGGTATATGTATGTATGTTGTTGAACTAAAATTACACAGTGACACAGCAGGTGGTGGTGACAAACCCCCAAAATTGGCTGTTTGGCCACCCTATGTTAGTTTGTTTACATGTATTATTAACTCCTGGCTGTGACTTAAGGAATTGTCATCTATGCACTTATGTAATATCGTATTATGTGATAATAAGCATGAACAGCTGTCATGTTCCCAAATTTCCGTGTTCATGTGAACGCAGCATCAAACTTCTGTCGCGTGAACTGCTCGTTAGCATCTGATCGTTTTCTACTCAAGGTAACAAACTGAACTCTCCGTTATCATATTTAAATCACTTTAGTGAGAATTTGACAAATACCCCCACTTCGTTCTGAACTCCTAAATGATTTAAAGGTACATTTGTATTCATGGCATCTCTACTAAGTGAAGCTAGTAGTTAGCTAGCTACCTTACCTGTTGTAATGTTAACGGTTGTAACTGCAGTAACGCTAACTTGCTAACGCTATGTTAAGCTAGAAGAAATAGGTCACAATGCCAGTTAGCTAAAAAGAAAAATTAATAATGTTATTATTATTGCCACAGATAATCAAATGAAGTGTTTCATCCCAAGGAAAGGACTTTTGGGAAATTAATTAAAGTCCTAGGTAAGTTGTCACTAATAACACTTTTAAAAAAAATCACTTCTAACAGATGGACATTTAACTTTCCATTTACTTGCTGCATAACAGTTACATGTAGCTTACTTAAACTCCATACCATTAATAGCTAATGTATGAGATTAGAAGAGGTCAGGTACTATACAGTGGTTCCCAATCCCTGGACTGCAGGCCATACCTGGCCAAGGCACATTTGCTACCGGGCCCCAGAGGAAACGATGAAGAAAGAGCTCACCAAGCACGTCAAAAATCTCAGCTCTGGACCAACTTAAAACATTTTGGTATTTATTAAAACATTTTCTGCAAGTGGAAGAGTGAGCAACAGATTTTGTATATGCTTCACCAGGCTTGATTGTCCAGCTGTGCAGAGGTCTTCTGATTTTCTAATAGTTATGTCATTTTTAGGCTTTTTGGCAGCAGTTTGTGTGTGTGCTGCATCTTTCCTCATCATTACCTGTTATGCTCACAACAACAGGATACTGATTTTGAACTAATGTAGGTCTTCAGTACGTGAGGTAATCAGTCTGTCGTCACTCATGTACAATGTGTTGTTTTCCCATAGGCCTTATTCACAGCATTTTGACTTGACATATTAGGAAAAGCACAGGTGTTACTAATAACATTAACGATGTCTCCGTTGTGTTTTAGTGTCCTAGTTAGCCATGACAGTCTGACAGTGAGCCAGCATGCACAATACCAGGACCCTGAAACTAGCAGCTAAATGGAATTCAGCCATAATTAATTGTATTATTTACACCTGTGCTTTTTTACTATGACAACTCAAAATGTCTTCAGTGAAAAAGGTCTATTATTGTCATCATCATCTAGCTTGCTAACATGATCAAAAAGGAAAAACTTTGAGAGTTTGAGAGAGCTTGAGATTTTCTTCGGAGGAGGTAGGGAAAATAAAATGCCTACTGTGTGTATGGTAATATGCAAACACTTGACCTTTATTTCAGTCATGTTGTGTTAGATGTTGTGGCTTTGATGGCAGGTGTGTGTGAGGGCTTCAAGTATTTAGTTAGGTTAAGTTAGGTTTGGGTGGTGAGTTAGCAATTAGCCAGACTAACCACACTAGTCTATAACTGTCTTGGTAAACTACTTAGCTTGCCATTGACCTTCCAAGCTTATGCTGGCTAGGTTTGCTAGTTAGCCACACTAGCCTATAACTGTCTAGGTAAGTACTAGCTAAAAAAAAAAAAAGATTCATACTAGCTAACCTCTAGCCTTCCAAGATTATGCTGGCTAGTAAATTAGCTAGTTAGCCAAATTAGCCATACCAGCCTGTAACTGTCTAGTGCTGTGTCCCAAATTGCGTACTTCCATTAGTACACTTAAATGCAGTATACTGTGTACACTATGTACTGACTTGTGTAGTGCGTTAATTTTGACAGGGTAGTGTTGTCTCAAATTGAATACTGCTGTTGTGCGCTTACCGGAAATGACGATCGCAACCTTTGACCGCGTCTTCTTCTTCTTCTTTTTAATGACGGATTGCAACCGGGCGGAGCATTATCACCAACATTTACTGCGATTGCCGCACGCCGAAATATCTGCCAGCTTGTTTGCTCACTTGACTTCAATTCAATTATATTAAAAATGAATGAAAAATGAACGTGCTTTTCCTTTTAGCCGTAACAATCGCAACCGCGGCCGCCATTGTCATACGTTGGTGGTCCTCCCCTTCCGCTACGTGGCCAAGATGGCGACCGTTGAGGGTGAGAAGTGTGCAGCGTTTCACACTCAACTTTCTGGCCGTTTTGTGTACACCATCCGGGTAGTTACAGTACACTGCATTTTGCCATACTTGCCAGTGTGAACGCACTTATGCACTCAAAATACTAAGTTTGAGTACGCAAGTATGCGATTTGGGACACAGCATAGGTGAGTATTTAGCTAGTCTTATGACCCTTTCAATATTATACTGGCTAGTAAATTAGCTAGGTAGCCACATTAGCCACATAGGCCTGTAACTGTTAAGGTAAAGTATTTAGCTAGACTTTTGCCCTCACAAGATTAATCTGATTTCTCAGTTTTGTGTCAAAATCAGCATGAAGCTTAAATCCAATTAAATATGAATATACCTGTAATTAGTATGGATAAAAATACAGAGTAGGATTTTAATTGAAAAATAATATTAGTTTTGACTCCAGGGATCTTCTCAGAGTAATGTTTATTTAGCTGACACCAATCTGCTGGACAGGCAGACAGACATTAACCCCTATTGTCCTGCTGTTGAGCTGTTGGAGCCCTGCAGGAGGCCCTGGCTTAGACTCTGTGGAACCAAAGGTCACCAGCCGATCTGGCCCATGATTTTACTACATGACCCAAGCTGATGACCTGAGGTAAAGTGTGATATGCTGGAGACAAATCAGTGTTGTTCTGTGATTTGCATGACTTTTCAACCTTTTGAAATTTTACCTGAATTGCTGTAAAATGATCCAAAAAAAAAAACATAACTGTGTTAGTGTATTTATATTATTAATGTATTACAGGAATGTTTTGAAGTGTTAATCTTTAAGATTCAGTTGTTCATTTCTATTTTTTTCTATTTCTAAGCAGTCATTGTTCACTTCCCAGTGATCACTTGTCAATCAAACAACATGAGCAGCATTCGAAATTACGCTCTCTTCTGTGCCTGTTCAGTCATGGTGTCTATGGCTGCTCGTGCTAACTATGAGGTTCTTCTTTCATCTCTGATGATGCAATTTGAAATGAGTGTCCTGAACATCACAGGACCTTTCCAGGGAAACACCTACCCAATTCCAGGTATTTCATAACAGCACCTTTAGAACCTTTCATAAACTGGGAATGTGTTTATTCATGAAATATACTAAAATATATTTATTCATTTTGCATATTAATATTCTAAAATATTACTTTGTGTATTCCCTATGTCTCCTAATAAAGCTTGTGTTCTTTATAAGTATAAGTAAACAATTAGAAGTAGTGTCATTGTAACTGAGAGGCATTTTCACTACTACTTGAGTGCATTTTAAAATCTATATTTCTACTTTCCTTAGCCTCTAAGTAAATTAGAGTAGCCTGAAAGCTGTTACAGTTGAGTCAGGAGAATATTCCATTTAAGTTTGCTGTTAACGCCTTTTCTGTGACACTGCTATCTGTAAGAAAGTTCATAGAAAGTTGTTTTATAAAGAACAGATGCTCACCACACTGGAGACCATCTTGGAATTAGTGAGAGAGAGAGAGTTGACAGGGCCTATATTGAAATACTTACAGTCAGGATTGATCTTTGATGATTTCATAGAAATCACACGTAACTAAGTAACTGAAAGTCAACAGAGCTACTTTCTTAACATAATAGCTTTTTACAGTGTGGTTTTAATTTAATTCTGCTTGAGTAATATTTAAGTAATAGTACTTCTACTTCAGAATAATGTTCTGATACTCTTTTTTTTTTTTTATCCCTGACAGGAACCTCCACTGAGTAAGCTGTTTTACTCACTTTTGTCCATCAAAGGGTTATGGTAAGTTGTAAATTCACACTTTAGTTTCTACCAGTAGAAGTTAGACTACCAATTTAATTACAAGAATCTGTACAAGCTCTTTACAAGACTTGCCACTTTGTTATTCGCTAGTCAGTGTAGGTGCTGTTCAGTCTATAAAATGTGAACGTGTTAACAAACTGTCTCCTAATCTCAGCTGTTTAAAGCTTCTCAGGTCTGGGACTGAATCTCTTTACACAGGATGTGATGCACGTTGCACTGCTGGTGTTAGTGTCGTTCAGGTCTATAAAATGTTAACTTTATAAACTCGCTTCTATTTTTGGCTGTGTAAAAGAGGCTTTTTTTCAGTTTGTCCTCCATAAAGTCAGTAACACGATTGGACGATAGTAATTCTGTATGCTGTGGCACGGCTGTGTGTCACTGTGTAATTTTAGTTCAACAATAAAAAAATGCAACTGCTGTCATGAACAATGGAATTTACAAGCTGTTGTTGTCAGTGATTGCTGGTGCCTCATTCCTTTTTTAAGCTCGTTTTATGAGGTCATATGTTCTCTGGATCCTTGGTCATAACTTTGAAGTCTGGGTTAGCCACAAGGGCACCGATGTTTATACTGCAAATGACATTTGAGACAAAGTCTCTCTTTGTAGTGATTTAGATAAAACATTTTTTGAACATTTGTGTTTATGCCTTCATGGCTGTGTGTGTATGCATGTGCTTGGGTTGGACAGGTCTGTAAGTTGATCAACTGGCCCACTTGTGATATGAGAGAAGTGAATGAATGAAATCTGCACGCCCTTACTTTAATGAGATAGCAAGAAACCTAAGATCTTTCTTGGCATGGGATTAATGGCCAGTTTTAGTTTTCTGTGATGGCGTAAATGCTCTGTCACAGGCTTTTCCACCCTGCAAAGTATACACTTCTGGGAGACATTTTCACTCCATTGAAATGTTTGTTCTTTTTGACATAAAAATGAATCATTTAAAAAGATACAATTATCTCAAACAGCTTCAACCCAAAACCAGATAAAAACCATTGTGTGTTTGTGTATGTCGCTGTGCTGTGCCTGTTCAAGTGTGCACACAATAAAAGAGGCCTGCTGAAATAGATACCTTCTCCTGCAATGCATGCAATGGCCATAACCACATTTGACCTTCACTGTGTGTGTGTGTGTAAGTGTATGTATGTGTCTCACATGTGTTCGTGAATGAATTTGTGAGCTTTGGCTTGTCACATATTGTAGCCTGCTCAGATCTCAACAAAGTGTTCTCACTCTAATGAGGCTAAAGGTAGAATATTAGAATGGCTTTAATTAACAGACTAAGCCTGCTTAATGGCTTCACACGTCAGCTTAAATCCTCTGCAAAATAAACATTCCCCTCTTCATGTGAATGCTCAGCTCCAGAGTGGCATTCCCAGCTGCACGGGGAGCATTTTCTGGAAAATGGATCGCCTGGAAAGGGAGTTGCTTCTTACTTAGCACAGTCTTACTTCGGCATTTGGCAAATGGTATGGATTGTTATGGTTGTCTTTGTTTAACTGAATTATTGTGTCACATAACATAATGGTGGTACTGATACAGAGAAGTTGTGGTGTCATTACATTTTTCATCCAACTAGATTAGCACAAGGGACAAACCATCTCCCTGTTCCCTTTATCCCTGTAAAACTAGAGACACTCTAAATACCTCTTAATTTCCTGATATTGACTGCATGCACAGTAAGATATACTGTATTGCTTTCAAATCCACACATACCAATTTGGACACACATAGTGTAAGCTTAAGCACAGACACACACACACACACACACACACATACAAATTCTGGCTTCATATTTTTAAAGTCCGTCATGATTATTTGCCAAAATTATTTCTTATAAGCAAGTTAAATTTAATTTCAGACGACGGAGCCAACTTCTCCCTTTATATAAAACCTGCAGGTCTAGCTACTAAGGCTGTACATTCCTATTTTTACTATATATCAGCAGTGCTAGTGAGGTTGGACATTAAGTAGCATACACAGATATTCTGTAGCACTGACATAAAATCTTTTAAAATTTTAATTTCTTCAAAATATTGATTATCATAGCATATAGAGTTCATAATTTCAGCTGTAAAAAACTTAAAATTAGTGCGTATGTACTAATAAGTGAAAGACTGAAACAACTTCATATACATTAACAAACAAATATTGTTGAGTAATAAATAAATGTTCAGTAATGAATAAAGTACAAGAGTAGTAAAAGGACATAGTTGTTTTCTTCAGGTAAATCTTTTTGCAACTGAGAGTATCAGTAAGACTTGGACTTACACACTTTGTCATTGGTTAGTTCTTTGCAGGGCCTCTTGCTGCCACTCTCAATCATCAAAAATGACTTTTCATCACTCGGCTTTTCAACCTCAGTTGGCTAACACTGAATATGTCAGATCACTTCTCAGCATGTTCTCAGTTCACACGACTGTGCTAATCATAGCTGGTGAGGCTGCATTGGTGAATTATGGGAAATGTGGTTTGATGGCACACTTTTAGAGTAGTGAGGAGGCTTTGCTGATATTCTGATTGACTACAAATACCATAATGATTAGAACTGGACAGCATTTTTGCATAGACAGCACACAGATGGACACACGCACACAGATGCATGATTATGAAGTTCTTTCACATGGGCGTCACTGTGATAACTTTCTAAGGTTGGATTAGCATCAGTAATGTCTGATGTCTATGTAGGTGTTTTCTTGTCCATCTTTTGATTTTATTTGTAGATTGGTGCACTGTTCTCTGGAAAGCCCTTGAGATAAAATCGGTTTGATAAAGCATTTTCTGAATACATTAAGAGAAGGGAACTGTTATACTGTACAGTATATGGGGCCTAACATTCAAGAATGCAACAAAAGCATCTTTTCATTAGGGTAAATGCCCACATCTTTGAAACTCCACGTCCACAGTTTGTAACACAGGCTTTCTGTTTTAAATTTGACGTCTCCAAACCCAAGATGAGATAACCCCGATGACATCATCAGGGGTTTTTTCCCCCCCAGACTTGACAAAGCTCCTCCAAAACTTTGTGTCAAGTTGGTGAATACAGTATAAGAAACATCCTTTAAAAACATTTGTCGGGGTAACTATTGTATTGAGGATGAGGAGTTTGATGGATTCGAAAGATTGCAGGAGATTCACTGGACAAACAGTTTAATTGTAATTTACTTCTGTTACTGCCATGCTCAACACTGAGTCATCCAGGCATGCACCATTATAGAAACCACTTCATGCTACAGTGGTATCTGCTTTCTCACAGGGCCAAAAATAAGTGGGGGGATTGTTATGTAGAGTTGTCACATGAATATATGCTCGTGCTTGCACACACGCAAAGTTTCCTGGTGGTTGTCAGCAGGAATCGGTCAGATATTTTTTTAATTTTGCCACTCGTCATTCAAGCAGACAATGTGAAGATGGAGAGAATGCCCCCTCTCTTGGTTGATTAGGAAAATGCCCTCTGTTGTTACCATGATTTATAATTCAGGTCCTTGTGCACTGCTGGGAGGGAGGCAGCATGCTTTTGTCTGCAGTCGGCTGAGATTTGAGCTGAACAACGTCCCTCTACAGAAGACAGTAATACACAACACACTTACATTTGAGAAAGACCATAAACGTGTGTTCAGGCAGAATGCACAGCGAATTTTTGTCTTGCCTTATTTGTTCAAATTTGACCGCTGGACTGTTTGTGCAGTCTGTGTTTATTAAATAGTGTATCAACAGACGTTAGCTGTAAGCTAGCTAGCAACGTACACACAGACCATGTGTGTATATGTGTGAAAGTCCCAGGATAAGTCCAAATGTCTGATTACACCACAAGAATGCTTGAGTTATGTGAACTAAGGCCACTTGTCACAGTGTTTTGTACACATTCATTCAAAATCCATTCACTGATTTTACACCACTTTATTAGGTTAAAGCAAAGTAGCCAAATGTCTTTTTGTTTAACAACTGGATGTATATAATCTATCCTTGCTATTATTTATCTATTTTATTTATCATCTAATCTAGTAACCTTTAAAACATGTCACAATTTGTTATAAATCTTAAGTTGGACAGTTCTTTTTAAGCAAATATCTAGTTTCAAATTATTATGTTTTTACGTGGAGACAGAGTTTAGGTTTCTGGAAATAGACATATTTTCTTTAATATTCAACCAATCTGAAGAGGAAATTTAAACTCAGATTCTCAGACTGGTCCTTTGGAGAAGTCTATGATCCCAGTCACAATATTAATTCCCCTGCTAAATGACAATTTCTTATCCAACCAAAATAAGTAATTAAAAATCCAGCCAGGCAACGCATTAAGCTAGATCCTGTATCTTCCTTTTGAGGTGTGGTGTACCCTTCAAGGATTGCTGATGTGCTCTCACTCAGTACTATTCCTCCCCTAATCGTGATTTATTACCAAACACGCCCTATCTTTTGGCTCACAGATGTGAAACCTCAGACTGCCAGACCATTACAAAATGTGAATAATCTGACACTGTGTACCAGGGCTGGAGACTGGACCCCTCCAATGATTCAGCAGCTAAATTAATCCCGACACCTACTGAGTGACTGATGGCATTCCCAGAACCCCAGTGCATCCCTTCATTGGCCAGACTATGTGAGGGTGCGTGTGTCTGTGGGTGTGTGTTTGTGTGGGACTGTAGAGGTGATAATCAGCAGTGGCAGGAGGGACTTTCTTGTCCCTGTTGTTGTGCTGCATGGAGCTGTCCCGGGCAGGGACTCCCAGTTGGTCTCTTTCAACTCACCCCCCTTCTGCCGTCCCCTGAGCCCACCTCTTCTGTTATTCCCTCTTAAACTTCACTCAGTCAACCTCCTGTTTGCCTTTGAAGAGGCTCTGCTCTGATTTCCCCATCTTTTGACACTGGAGAGAAGAGGGGAAGTGAGGGAAAGTCTTGTAAGGGTGTATAGCATAGTTTATAGGGGAAAAGAGTTGGAGAGAAGAGGCTAAAGGGGGCTTTGCTGCCTTTGCTGCTGTCGATCAGGAGTAGCTGAGTGGAAGAGCCCCTGCTGAAGTGCTCAGCAGCCGGTCTTTTCCCGCCTGCTGGCCTTTCTGTCATCTGTCCATGCAGTCAGCGGAGAGAAAAACAGAGCAGGCTAGAGAAAGTTGACTCATCAGGATTTGCTGTCTTTGGACTGTGGTAGTTATTTTTGAGGGGGGTGTTTGGGGAGGTTAGGGGTGTTAAGGCTGCAGGTGGTGCTAGGGAGTTTGTTTGGCTATGCAGCAAGCTTGGGATCGGACAAGTAGCACTGTGAGTGTCAAGACAGACCATACAAAAATGCTGGGAAAAAGCAGGACAAAGGAACAAAGTGGCGGATACCCCCCCGAGACAACAAGTGAACTCTTGCAGAGGTAAGAGTAAATTACGTCCACCAGAAAAATCAGAAGGTATATTCAGTCTATAGGCACATGCCTGTGCTCACATGGCTGTATGAAAAATTCATTTGTTCCACAGGGATTTGGGTGATGGCATTTATGAACACACTGTAATTTACAAAAGTAGCTGTGCTGGTGGAAAGTATTTCTGGAAGATGAATTATATCTGTGCTGGAATATCCACCCACGTGAAATCTCACACAGTGGTCTGAACTGGATGTCAATAAAACTATTATCTGCAGTCTGTCTTGAGACTAAGTATTTGGATATTTCCTATGAAGTTGTGTTAACGTTAGGGTTAATAAAACCATGTAAAACAACAGACATTTTTTTTCATTTTTAACAAGGTGTTGAATGCTTATCCACACTCTCTGAAAGAGACTAAGACATGCTCTAAAATAAAAAAATATATATTAAAAGCATACTTTTTCACTTGACTCCATTAACATGTCATTTCTGCTATCTTACATTTAGTGGTGTTGTCTTTTTGAAGCAGCGTTTTTATTTTAAAAAAGGAAAAGAAAATTAAATAAATGTCAAGTTATACATAACATACAGATGTTTGTGTATAAGTAAAGACTGGCCTGAGAACTCCTCTGTACTCACTGAATCCAATCTTTGGTTGTTTTTACAAAGAGAAGAGAGAACCTGGGACAGGTTTCAAAGTTGAATCTTACCTTACATTTTTACATTATTACATTTTTACAACAATTGCATTCATTGTGTACATCAAGGAGAAAAAAATAGAATTGCTATTTTTTAAAAGCTATATAAATACAAAAATGTTACAAGCATATTTTTTTGGAACAAATACTTATAATACTCATATAAGAAATTTAAAATGTCCGATGGCTGTATATTAAATATAATTAACTGAACTACTTGCTGCTATGTTATTTATCTTAAAATGTGCATCTTTACCTACAAGGGAATAAATAGTAATTTCTCAGAATTCAGCAACATACATAATTGAATTTGTACAGCTTAGTAAAACACAGACAACCTTTTAAGTGAATGTGGTTATCAATACAAATCTATTTCTGTTAGTTAAAATGATTATACAAAATAAGATATTTTTCACTATGTACTGTATACATAAAATCACCAAATTCATGTTGAACACACCATAACTTGTCTAGACTTTTAGATTTTGCTGACATTTTTAAAAATGTGTTTATTCAGAACTGAGAAAGTAGGACGTAATGTCTCTAAAACAAAAATGCATCTGGTGAAGTAATTTAAGTCAGGCCTCTTGCTGTGAAAACACGTCAAGGCCCTACATTCAGTCTGTCAGACACTTTACATATCCCGCAGCTAAACCGCAATCCAGTGCTTTGCAGCATTGTGGATTACATGAGGACTGAATGGTCTTTTTTTCTTTACTAATTAGTATTGTTGTCCTCATTAACAAACAGTGATGGGGCCAAACATGTTATTTGTCTTAAAGATTGAATATCAGATTGTCAGCATGTAAGACGGTGTAGTCCCTTGCAGCCTTACTGTGTGATATACTGGATGCTGGCTTTATTGGTCAAAGATTTGTCATGGACCCAGGAGTGATAATGAGTAAGAGCAAATTGTGAGTGTGTATTTTGTGTGAATGTGTGGGTGGCGACATTTCACTTGATTACTTGCTAAGCGACAAAGTAAAGGGGTTCAGCAGTCCATAAATGGATTTTCAGTCTGCTGCTTATTTTAGATCATCAACGAATTAAGGATGTGCCGCCCCACCTGATATCCAGCAGGATGTCTAAGATTTTGTGTTAACCAATCAGATTTCTTCTGAGAAATAATTTCGCATAAAGCTCGGAATGACCAGCTTTCTGTATCTTCATCTTTTCTACTATTTTTTTAACAGTCTCGTGCAGTTTTCTTGAATCCTCTCTAAATGTCCCTTTTTAATAAAAATCAAGACTCATATAAAATATATATTTCATACATTTTAAGTGAATAACAAGGAACTTGTTTGTTCTGTGTGAGTCAGAGTTGCCGTCTCAACACCTGTCGGGGTCTTTTCAGTTATACTGTTACAGGATAAAGGTTGTGGTTTTAAGTTCTTCTGTTCTGCTCTTAGGTGATATTAAGACCTGGTCTGGTAATTTTCTGAACAGGCCGTCAAATATCAAAACAAAGGTGTCATTTGCATTTTATTTCTGTATGTATATAATTCTAGAAAGGAAAGTAGAAATCCATAGTACAAAGAAGCATATGAGATATATAAATCTGAAGTGTCGGATAAAAGGAATTTGTTGCATCAGGAACACTACCACATTATCAAATGTCTCCTACGCAAGAGTAAATAAATTAACTTTTCAATACTTTTTCTAATATTACTTTACCCAAGTTAAAATGCAGATAATCTAAGCCCAGGGTCAAATACAAGGAAAATACAATACTTTCATGCACATCTCTTAATATAGTCTGAACAGGTTAAACTAAGATTATCTAAAAAGACTGTATTTTTCTTATAGAAGGTATGGTGCATTGGCCATTTCCTTAACATGTCCGTGTCTACACTTTGCTGACTTTTTGTGACTGTTAGGAACGTGAACCACTACGTAAAATTGTGCAAAATAAACAGTGAAAGTTATATGGTCAAAAAAATGATTGCAAGTCACTCCACTGGCCTTATAATGTAGCTCCTTATTGTGGGCCTGGGAAAGCAAGATGTAAAAAATTAGTAGACAAATGGTATGATGAATAATGATGGGACTGAAGGATCCAGGTGGCTAGAGTTATGGTTGAGGATACTTGTGTTTTTCTTGTGGTGTGGTGATGGATTGTACTCAAGAGATTTGTGATCAAAGAGATTAGTTAAGCATGGTTAACATGTTTTGTCTCATCATTTTCACATTCATGCCTTCCCTCTTTTTCCTATTTCACTTTCTTACTGCTCTTTCCCACCTGCTGGCTCTATATCACTCTGGCCACATGTCACAGAAGGGAAAGTTGTCTGAGCAAATATCACCTTGTACTGCAGTCCCTGCAGCTCTTCATCAGCACACTGACGTGTGAAAATGCCACAGGAAAGGCAAAGTTGTGCTTTTCTGTCATTCGCCCTGCTTTATTGGGGGTCACGCTTTATGTGTTTACGGGTTTGATTTTTTTCTGTGGTTCAGGCAAAGCCGTAGCTACATTTCATGACATAACCTGAAGGCACCAAATGTTGTTATATTGCTTTTTTGACATTCACATTTTAATGGGTGCCTTTTGCTGTAAAGCTGTATAAAACAAATTCTTTAGACGTTATGTGGCCTCTGCTTTTGTGGCTAGTTGTAAAAACTGCTACTTATTTCACATCACTCCTGTGTCTTTTGCCAATTTCAACAGCATTAGGACAGATAAGTAATGACTGAGCAATGTCCATATTACAAAAAAATGGAAAGACATTTATTTTCAAAATTTTCATTCCCCTGTATTTATTTACTGTTTTACCTAATTTGGTATATTTAACCATGGCTGACTGAAAACAAATACTGTGGTGGCATTGTCACTGATTTCATGGAAACATTAATTTTGTGCAGTTATTGTTTTCTATTTTCTCAAGCAAATAATATTTGTTAGATGAATCTTGCCTCTTTAAGTTTGTCATCATGAAAAGAATTCTGCAGAGCAGGAGGTGTGTTTGTTTATTTTTAGTTCCATAACTGATCTGTGATCTATCTGCCCATCTATCTCTGTCTGTCTGACTGGGTATGTGGTTCAATCTTTCAAAATATTACAACAAATCTCCATAGTGAGAGTTTCAGTCCTATCCCACCAAAGATCATTAACAAGAGCTAATCTGGTGGGCTTTCCCACACCTCATGTGGCTCTGCCCAAATGCTTGTCTGGACTTAGATGTGACGATTGATTAGTGAGCTGGCTTTACAGCTCTGTGACGTTGGGGGACTCCTTTGAAATCCATGGCATTTGTTTGAACAAGGCTGAGCAAAGTAAATACCGTGAGTATTTTATTTTTTTTTGTGTCAGAGAAGGCCACAGGTGTTTGTTTCTTTTAATCCTGCAACTCAACAGTGGTCCATACAGGCTAGGTGGTCGTAGGAAAAAGAAAGGCAGTGTATAAACAATGCTCAATGTTTCTGTTGCCTCCTACAAAATGTATTCTGAAATACCATTAGGAGGTTGTCATATTAACATAAAATCCTCGCTGCCCCAGGGACTAGATGTTATCTCCTCTTCGGCAACAGTTCTTATCAGTACAGCTAACTACGGAGGCAGTAGATTAGTCCCAGCCGAGAATATTTTTCTCTGTGTTTGCTTACAGGAATTGTATATTTATTGTGTCACCTCCTGTAGTCTTACTACCATCTCCCTCCCCCACCACCACCTAAGCATGTGTTCATTGCTGTGTTGACACGTGGCAGCAACTGTGGCTAATCTTGATGTTAAATGGCTGACAGTTACATGGCACCAGGCAGGGGCCTCTGAGGCCTCATAGTTACCATGGCCATGTGGCCGTCTTCTATCGTGGTGACATAAGTCAAGTCTAGGTGCATCCTGTAATTATATCATTAAATCAGCATAAAGTTGTTATGTAAAAAAACACCCATGATATCAGCTTAAATCACAATGTGGTGCCATGAGAAGAAGAATGTCCCATAGTAAACTTGCCTTGTTTGTCCAAATGAAATTCTAGTGGCCAGTTCATAAACCTCCCTGTGTATAATTCAAAGTGACATGTGATTTAGGAGGGTTGTACTTCTAATTTTGATGACATCTAGCTCTTCTTTTGAGTTTGAATGCATGTATTGTAAGTAGCTTTGGACAATAGCGGCAAATGAATGTCATGTCATTTCATTAAATTTCAATTAAATGCATATTCTTGAAGTATTTTAGCATGCAGTCTGTAAAATATGTTTATAAAAAACACCATTATACCCAGGATTTGTGGAGACACCCCTCAAATGGTTAGAGAAAACCGCACGAGAAGGTTCATTTTTAAATAGAAGTCTTGGCTAATGCAGCTGTGAAGGTGCTGTGTCTCTTCTGTTTTGGTTGTGTGGTTGGTTTCAGTTGGTTTGCTGTATTGTTGCATACATCAAAGAACAGTTTGAAGTCAAATTTTGTATTTATTTTTTGACTTTCTTTTTACTGTTATACCAGAGATTGTGCAAACTTGTGATGCCAGATTTCATCAGTAAACTTATCGCCAAATATCCACCAGTACTGTAGATCTTTCTCTGTGGTTCTCATCCTGCAGCACACAGTATTACATCCTCGTGGAAAAGGCTTTACAGGCGTTGAGTTGGTAGACTTAGCAGGGCTAACTATCTGGAACAATTGGAGTGGACAGAGTTAAAGAGGCTTAAATGTCTTTATACAGTCTATCAATATTAAAAGATAGCAATGAGAAAAGAGTGCTGTCAAATATTTCCATCTGTATATATTTACCAATGAGATTTGCACATAACTTGGACAGGCTTGAGTGGGATACACGAGTTAATCCTGAAATCATCACAGTTTCAGGGTTTTATTCTGGGGGTCGTGATAAATGAAGCTGTAGTGTGACTCAAGTGACGTAATGGTCTTCTGATGGGATGCAGAAAAAATGTCTGGCCCTATAATGGCTTGTACAATATTAATAAAATGAGAAGCTGGGTTATAATTTGTATGGCTTGATTTCAATTGCCCAGAGTCATCAGTAACAACAGTAAACTCATATACAGATGAAACATGTGGCTGGTCAGCTATCTATTAATGCTAGTGAACTCTTGCAAAACTGCCATATTCGATCAGCTTCACATTACTGTGTGTCCTGCACACGTTTGCTGTTGGAACAGTATTAACTGTAATTCTATAGTAATGTCCTCTGCTCTGTGACTGCTACCACCAAACTGATCACGATTAGCAAGATTATTAAATTACACTATTCAGAATGTTACAGTTTTGTCCCTACGGGGCTCCAAATAGCCAATAGCTTCAGTATCTTTGCATAGTGAGTTTTACTTTATTGCATTGAAATAATTTGTCAGTGCAGATGTGACATTTTCAGGTGGTGAACATCTATGGGGACAAAGAGTTAACTTGACTCACTGAAACATTAAGCAGGAGTTGACCTTTGCTCAAACTACAGGAGACAATCAACCAAGTCCTTTGGGATCAGCTCTTCATCACTACCTTCCCACTTCTTAATGCTTAAATATATGAGCTGGCAGAGTTTAAAGGTCTCGGTTTAAACACAATCTAAATTTAAAGGGTTGTTCATATGAAACTAATGAAGTGCACTGCTCCCTTGGGAAATACAAGGTGCAGGCTGCAAGACTCGTATTAAAATGAGACAAATATGCAGGTGCTAATTTTCTAAATTAAATTAAGAGATCTTAAATTCATGTGTTCGTCTATGTGTGTATGCATAGTGACTGTGCTTGTTTTTTTGTTTTCATGTGTTTGTGTGGAGTGATGTGTATTTTTTTATATGTGTATTATATATATTATTATTTATGATTTTTATAAATTTACATAACGACAGCCCTGATCATTAGTCACTTTCTTACAGATTATATGATTAAAAACCTTAGCATACTTGTATACATTATAATTTTTTACTGGCTGACTTTTTTAAAAGATAGAAGGGGAAATGACATCACTATATCTTCACCTATCAATTTCTCAGGGACATTAGATGATCCCATATTAGGTTTTTGAAGAACTTAATGTGCAATTAACCTTCTCTATGTCTAGAAATGATATTTTTAGTACTGGTCAGAAGCATAAGTCAAGGTCTTAGAAATGGCAGACAGAATTGACAACAATTTTGCACACATCCAAACCATATGGCATAGATGTTACTCTAGTCGCATGCACACCTTCACGCAATGGAAACCAGAGGTCATTCATTCCAATAGAGGGTGAAATGACTAACAGTAATGGACCAGTGCCCCCTTGTGGCCGTTATTTCTTGGATAAGTTGGATTTTTTCAAACTCTGCGTTGAAACAGGACCATCAGTACAACAGGAAGCAGGACGTGAACGATAAAATATTTTGACTTGATTTAGACAAAAGGAAACAATTGAAACCTTTTTTCCACAATGAAGAATGTTAATGATGATTACAATGTAACATGCCATCTTTCCATGATCACAAATACTGAACATTTGCCACGTCACTAATCATTAAAACCAAGCTATGCAAGCCAAGCTTTGTGTTTTGGTCACGATAACTGTCTGCTGTTGAGACAAAAGGCAGGCACACCTGGGTACAGCAAGGACTAGGCTTTCCTCCATGATGTTTGGGGGATAATATTTTAAATGTGTAAATCTTGTGTCCTAACCCTCAAACTGGAAAGGTCAGATCTGTTAGTGAGACTTGAAAAAGTAATGTACACAAATTTTAGGAAAGCGAAGGTCTTTTTGGCAGTAAAGTATAAGGATGAAGTAGGTTAACTATGTAGGAGGAAAAAAAAACATGCTTTCTCAAAAATGTCCATTTGAGTTTTTCACTGTTTTGTTCATCAGGTATTGTAGGTAGTGTTGGTAGGCTGAGGTACGTGGGCACTTGAATTCAGCGTTAGTCATAAGTGAGTTAGATACTGTTTTAAGATCTTGTCAATACTGCCACTGCTGTGCTATTTTCTTCTGACAAGGCTAACATGAGTAGGAGACCTCTGCTCCTTGTTGTCAATCAGATGCTCATTGTTTTCTGTTCAAGAGATGGTAAAGGGAGGGAAGAAGGAGGATTAAACACTGCTGCTACTTTGCATGCCACATACAAAGTTCCTTTTTTGACACTTCAGACAGTGTGCAGAAGCCCATACTGACATTTCTGTCACTTTCCAAAACCAGCTGTCATAAAGGTCACTCCTGGAGCTGCTTCACAGTAAAATACTTTCACCTCTTTAGGTGATGTTCAGAAATTTTGGTCTGTAGCCAAAATCGTTTTTGGTTGCTGTCTAAGTTGAGTGCACAATATTGACTTTTTTCACATTATATGCCAAAAACACATGGGGCTGCTATGAAGAGCACAAGAGCAACCTACTACTTCTGCCTGGAGTCTGCCTCGCTTTGCAGACCAGTTATTTTTCTAAGCAGAGATAAGTTTTCTGCGTACGAAGACGTGTTCCACACATTTTTTGACAGCGCACAAGTCCACACGGGGGTCCGCATGAGAGTATACAGATGAGAAAATTTACATTACTTGGCTCCTCGGATACGGAAAGTATAGTTTAGGCTTTAGTGAACAAATAATTTACAAATCATTTGCTGCAGGGGGGCACCTAAACTATACAGAGTGGCCAAATAAACTAGAGTTTAGATGTTTTTATGATCTGCTTATTCTGAGGCTATCTCTTGTTATGTAGCAGTACTGTATAACACAATGGTAAAAGCCTTTAAAACAAAATGTTTTCTTTATCCTTACTCTACATAAAATCTGGAGGAATAAAATTAATGAGCTGAATTTGTTGGAGTTGTTGTTTCAGCTGTGTGTGTCAACTTGAGTGTGTACTTGAAAGACACGGCAGTTGATGGTTGGCTAGGTTTGACCTGGAAGTAAGTAAGATGCTATTTGAAACAAGACAATTTGGGAAAGACTGTAATATTATAAATAATAGGTCAACCATCAGCGCAAGGTCACACATCACATGCAGAGTTCACTGAACCGCCTCAGCTACAAGTTCAGAGAATGTTCTGAAAGCATGTTGCCCTCCAGGTTTAACAGTAGGGGTGTCTAAGGGACACATAAACCCACCCCCGTGTTTTAAGTCCCACACAGCCACTCTGCTCTGCTCTGTTAGGCCGGCACCAACAGCTGAGGCCTGGGGAGATTGTAGCACGTGTGCTCACCCCAAAGGCATTTTGCTTTTGTCCACATGGTGAGAGGAAATCAAATTTACTGTACCTCCGCAAACACAGGTGCAGCACACACACACACAGAGGGGTCAGATATTATATGATATATTGACAAATTGAAGGACCATAGCGTTATAAGAGATTGATTTGTCTGTCTTCCAAGGAGAGTTTTGTTTCAATGTTTTTATTTGTTTACAATTAATTTATATTACTGCATACATACATAATACAACCCCTTCTTATCTTGGAAAAGGCCCACTCAAGAATTTATGACAAGAATGGAGGCAGGCAGACAGAAAAACTACATAAGTAAAGAGCTAGACTGTTAGTGATTATATTGAATTAGAGCTTGAATTCTACCACTGTCAGGGTGAGGATGAGCGAGTGACCGTTATCCCATCAGCAGGGGTCTGACTATGTATAATCGTTTTTGACAGCTGTATTGGTATTTCACACAGAATTTGATTTGGATCTTTGGTTATGTATCGATGTAGTTGGTCTCTGACTCTTGTATTGTTTTTCCATTAAGTACTACTATTACTATCATCAATAAAAGTATTTTTTAATTGTATAAGGATCTCCTCACCCCCCTTTTTTTAAATTGGCTACCAGTGATTCAAAAGCACTCCATTTAATTAAAATACTATATCACACGTGAATCCAGACCTTGTGTGATTATTCAGTTAAATTTTTGTACATGTCTATTTTGTGTGTGCAAAGTACTTATGCATTGCCAAATGGACATGTTTGTTGTTTGGATAGTAAAGCAACATGTGTAGGTTCTAAAACAAGCTCTCACATGTTTCTTCTTGCTTGTCTTACAGATCCAGATTTATGAGTTTGGGGTCAGAAATGTCTCACAGGGACTTATGGGTTCTTTTCCATCAAAGGAAGGCCTTTAGTATTACTCAATCTAATTAACTGCCTTTGTGTTTCCACCAAATTATGAAACTATATGTATGAGACTCTCATTAACGTGTAGCAGATGAAAGCTACATCGGCACTGTTTCACATCTATATGCTTTTGACTATGTGTGGCAATGAGTGGCAGCTTGAAGAAGCTTGGTGATTTGTGGTGGTATTAAGATACAGTTAGACATGTAATAGGGTTGGCTCATGTTACTTTTTGACCCGTTCCTATTTGTTTTCCCTCTTCTGAGGCGAAAGGGAAAGCTAGACTGAGGCAGTAGATGATAGAGGCTGTTCTCAGTCTGGCACATTCAGAACATATGCTATCTGGAGGGCACCATGTGGGCAGTGTGTAAATTATCAGACTTGCCATATCCTCAACCCACCCTCCAGCCCTCCCCACTTTCATTTACCAGCAGGTGTATTTGGAATATAGTCAGAGTTAAGGGTCTACAGCATTGTTAATAGAAAGAAATGTCTGATATCCAGTGTGGACTATTGGGTCTCGCTCGTGTGACCAGCCTCTGCCAACAGAGGAAGCAGGTGAACAGGACCGCTGACAATATGTAGAGTTGTTGACAGTTGAGAACAGACAGGCCGCCTCCTGTTGCAAGAAAAAAATTGTTGCTACTTTGTAGCATGTTAGATAAATAAGAGACGTCAGAGTGAATTGGTTTTAAAAAATGTATATAGTTATTTACATACAGTCCAGTCAGAAAGTATTAGGACAGTGATAAAGGTTTTATTACTCCAGCACATTGCATTTGAAATGAAACAATGATGTTTGAGGATAAAGTGCTGACTTTAAGGATGTTTGTGGGTGTTCACATACATATTAGGTGAGCAGTGCAGGACTCATAGCCCTAATTTAGCCCCTAACTGTTTGGACAACCCTGCAGGACAATGATCAGACACATACATTGCATTGTATATTGAATACAAAGTCAACACAACATCAAATGTGTCACTGATTTACTATTTTCCAACTACGCCGTCTGCTTCTTCATATGGAGTCATTGGCAAATCCATCTCATTTTGCATTTGTCTTAATTAGGATTTCCTTTTCTTTTTTTCTTTACCTTTTTTAGCTTTCCCTCTGTCAATGAGTAAAGATACATTTGACTTGTGTAGTTTAAGTTGTTTCTGTGGGTAAAATGTTGATGATGATGTCTACAGTGTCTGTTAGTTGCTGTGGTGAAAGGAGAGTTTTATGTTGCAATTTGTGTCTCCTGGGTCCTGTAAAGAAAGCAACGTTTGTAATAAAGGAACTCTATTTTGCAGAAACACTTAAGCTACAGTTACACATTAAGCTAACCACTCTTCCCTTAAGCTAATTCACACTTTAGCCGCAGATTTTACACCAGTGGGATCCCACAGAACTTTGGAACATATTTACACTCAGGGATTAAATTTAAATGGGCTGAGCAGGAAGGCAATAGGAAGAGTGACTCTCATGAGACCACATTGCCACCAGTGAGAACCACTCAATCTGTCACCAAGCCCACTTTGTATTATCTTTCCTGTAATCAAAAACCACGGTACTTTGCCAAACTCCCTGCACCATAATAGCATATGAGTTAATGGCAGTCATTTATGAATTTGTTTTACAAACTCAAAAACTGAGGTAATTTCACAATGCATCCCTGTAATAGTATCTTAGCACCTTGCGTGTTGAATTTTTCATCGAATCCTCTACATCAACTGAAAGATAACAGGTTATTGGGAGAAATTGGGGTACAGGAAACGAAATTAGAGAATGTGTTTACATATTGTGCAATAACATGGTTATAACATGCATTTACATGCAGTTGTAAATGCATGTTAATCAGAGATGTCCCCCAAACCTACCAGACTGGTATTTAAAATGCATTAAAAGTAATGTTCTATAAATTAACTGTATCGATATATGACTCTGCAACTCGAAGATTTTTATTTTGCTCTTTTTGGTTGGAGTATTTTTTCATACTGTGTTTGAATTGTAGAAATAACTAACTCTGTCTTGGCTGTTCGCATATATGGAAATTATTTTTATTTATATATATATGTCCAAGAAATCAGGTTTCTCCAGCAGAAATCTAGATGATATCTTTTAATCCCTTAACCTGATGAAGGACACTAAGTTGATCTTCAGATGAAGAAGAAACAATTCTTGCAGTGAACACATGGTTTCCACATAATAACCCATGTAGCCTCGGCATGTAGATTTTTAAGGAAGTGAATGTCGGTTCCAACAGCATTACCTTGGAGGCAACGTGCCTTTGCAACCTGCATAAGCATAAATCTACCTTTAGTCTACAGTCCTTCCTCAATTGCAAGAGTCTAATCTGTGATGAAGCTCAGCCTCTTAAATTTAAGTGCCATTGAGTGTCTCAAAGTGTGGATCAGCAGGGTTTCAAAATGTAGTATATTTTGGGTGTAGTGGTGAGTCATGTAAAGGTTTGTGGGTCTGGAGTGACTCACTGTCTTTCAGCACAAACCTTACATAACACTAAAAGACTTACTTTGGGAACTAGGTCAGGTTATGCATCAGCATTGTGTTGACATAACAAGTTTGAAGCTCAAAGTAAATCAGATTTTCTTTTCTGTTTCTTGGTGGGGGTAGTGATTATTATTGAAAATACTTTGAGCTCTTTAGCTGTAACAGCAGTGTTATAATTGTTTGTGCGGTTCATTGGTTATGAAGGTTAATGGCAAATGAGAGAGTGAAAACAAAATAATCCTCTTCATTTTATCATTACACTTGACTCATCGCTGTTATGTAACTCTGTGTCTCTTTCAGTCTGTTACACTGTTCTTTTTCCACCATATTCTCTCATTTTCACTTCCCACATGCACGTACATGTGTGTGCACATGCATATACTCACCCACGCTGGGTCAGATGACCTCGTAGAGGTGTGATCACACCTATTCTTTGGTCCAACCTATGTCAGAAAAGTTTACAGAATGTAGTTGCATATTTGCATTTGTTTTGCTTTGCTTTTGGTTTGAGATTTTGGTGGAGGATGTAGTCCAAACAAATCTGATTCCAGTCCATCCAGCTTTAGGCAAGAATGATGGACTTGTCATAAGATAACCCTCTCTAGTGTTCATACTGGACAAGACAGGTATGTGATCACCTGGTAAAGTGACAGCTGAAACTGTCAAAGTAAACAAACAAGTTCTCTAGTTTTGCTGCAAGAAGAAGCTCACAAACTACACTGTATTTGAGACTAGATTAACTTTTGCCAACCAACAATATTTTTGTTATATTTTTCATTATTTTCAGGTATTAGAGTCAGCTCAAACCATGCTTAGTGTTAACATGGAATAAGAGTTTAATGAGATAACTCCTCTGTATCATTTCCAATATTAATTCATGGCTCCAAGGCAGAAACAGTGTTACGTCAACCTCTATTCCTGGCTGCTGCTATCAGCCTCACTACTACCGCTATCAGGGAGTGCCAGGGACGGATGAAGAGATGTCTCTCTCTCTGTGTGTGTGTGTGTGTGTGGGCGTGTGTGTGTGTGTGTGTGTGTGTCTGGGGAGGCCTGGCTAAACAGAGGAAGACAGTGGGAAGGCAGAGAGGGTGAAACAGAAAAAGCTTTTAGCAGGAAGAGAGACAGCGAGAGAGGGGTGTAGATGCATCCACAGACAGAAGGAGAAAATGATAGAGCAGCGCTGTCATGCCTGGCAGTTTGAGGAACAGATTAGAAATCAGGCACGTTAATGGGCCACCTAAAATACCCAGTGTAGTGAGGGAGGGGGCCTAGAGGCTTTCTGTTTGTCAGCACAAGGTCAAAACCCATATCAAAGAGCTTCCTGTTGATTAACCTCCCAGGTAATCAACTGCACCTCAGGGAGATGGGAGGGCACAGGTGGTGGCTTTTGACTTCCCCTTTGAGTTAGCTGTTATTAAGTCATTGGCTATAATTGCACCGCTGGTATGAATCTGTTCTCTCCCTTCCACGTTTCTCTGAGTGACGTGAACTGTTTTAGCTAAAACCTGTGGAGTGAGAGTGTACACGAAATAAGTAAAATTCATTAATTTGTTCGTTTTTGTGTGTGGGTCTGGAACAGCTCAGATACAGCTGTCAATGACTCATCAATGTGAAGATAGCGGGGCAGTAACCTTCCTGCCTCCTTGCAGTGTGTGGATTTGCCGGTTCCCCCTTGCAGAAAGTAAACTGAAGATAAAACTTCTCTATCTCAGATTGGCTTTGTAAAAGTGTATTGTCTTGCAAAGGCATTAAAAATGCCTCCCCATATTATACATCAGCCCTTTCTGAACAAATAAGTCAAATCCTACCATGTCATTTGTCTTCAGATCTGACACGCTTGCCCCTCTTCCTGGCAGCTCTGGTTTCCCCAGTCTCAGATAATGTGTGGAAAAATGTTAATGAATTTTTTGTTTAGTTTAGAATTATATGTGCATGAAACTGAAGCTAGATCTTGATACTGTATATTTGTAGCCATAAAATGATAAAACACAAAATGAATAGTCTTATTTTATCATTTTTAGTTTATGAGTGTGTATTATTTCAATGAGCAGGCTCCACAGAGAAATCCCTTGGTGGTCATTACTCCAGGGCATAGCCAACCCATTCTGTCCACCGGCTTTGAGGGGGATTTCTCACTTACACTGGGGTTTTGCTTGACGACTTTCTCTTTTTCCCTTTCCCCCTCTTTTGTTCATTTGGCATTTTGCGGGTTCTGCAGAGCAGCTGTTGGAAAAGTTGCTGAGCTCCATTGCTTTCATTGTTTGTGTAATTTGTACTAATGGCTATTTGAGCAGCCTGTGATGCCAGCAGCTTCCTGGGATGAGACATGTTGGGCCATATGGCCGCAGTGCAGCCCTCTCACTGTCAGACCTGTAGTGAGTCCACCATGTGTGCGTGCGTGCATGATTGACTGTTGTCTTCACTTTGAACAAGACTGTCATCTTCATCACTTTACCTTGTGGTGTGCCTGATTTATCATGCTAATATGATGGCATGATACTGTATTTCAACATTTGAGACAACCATATTAATCCATTTTCATTGTTAATTAAAGATGACTGAACTATTACTCAACAGATTTTGGGTGGAATCCATCTTAATTGAATAGTTGTCAGTTTTGGAATTCAGCAGAAACGGACATCAGACGCCCTTAAAAAAATCCAGCAAATTCTCAAATATTAGCATTAGTGATCTATTATTTACTCTATGATCCTCATAACCTCTCTACTCTGTCAATATTGAACATCGTCTAGATGAGCCAAACATATTTGTGGGACTCAACAATAGGCCATACTATCATTCATCATATGTCTTACTCTATTTCTGTCTTCAGTTAGACCTACAGTATTTGCATGGTACCAATATCACCAAGGACCATGCATACAAATAGTAGAGATAGTCCACTATGTAATTTTCAACGTAGAAGTTCAGTTCCAAGCACTGCATTTTATTGAACCCTAATAATCCCATGAAAATTGAACACAATATACTCAGCTATATATAAACAGTTTTAGATTTTCTCGATAACTGATTTTGCACCTGTGATTTCACAAAATTAATTCGTTTCCAATTTAAAAATATTGACCATAGGCATCTTGTGTACTGTAACGTAGCCTAAACCTCGTTCTAATTGCTTCACAAGTCTATTACAGGATTATCATACCAGAATTTTTGAAATCATCAGATATATTAAATAATAATAATAATTTTTCTCCTCCACTTTTCTCTTTCTCCTTTTTCTTCAGCTTTTTTCTCTGTCTGATTTTGTGCAGGCATCTTCATGTAGGGAATCCTGTGCATGCTTGCCTTGGTTTGCTATCATTTTCAATCACATGCTTGGCGTAAAAAGAGAATTGCTAGGGGTGAGTGGGTCTACACCTCCCTGGAAGTCATACCACAGGTCTTACTCTATGGCTCCAGCACATGGACATATTATAATGTCATTTCCCATTTCAGGGGATGGAAGTAAGTAAGTGGAAGTTGGGGGTCATTTTTTTAAATTCTTTGAACAACTTTTTTATTGTGTGTTATATTTTAGGTGTAAGATAGCACTCTTACTTGGTGTATATTACACTGTGTGGTGAACAGGAAAGCGTGTATTGATTGTCGGTGCAGCGATTTTATTTGTGATTATTCGTTTCCTGAACAGTCTCTTGAACCACAGGGCTTCCCTTGGCGATCATGTTCAACCACCTGTCGCAGTGGTGCTGGGCTTGGACTGTTTGTTTACTCTCAATTTGCTTTGAAAATGTACAGTTTTTACTAATTCCCCATAAATACACAGTATTCTAAAAATGGGGCAAGAAACCCTAAAGCTAGCCTTAGTACTGCTCAAGGGCAATTAAGTAATAAAAAAAATATAACGGGAGGCGAGAAGGGAGCTGTACTGCCATTGGCTAGGAAGCCAGAGAGTGGGACGACACAACTGGGTTTGATTGGTATTTGTAGGCACGACAGCAGTGACAGATGGTAAAATGCAATGCTTGCTTTGGACAGAGATGGAGGAGAGAGGGAGTGAGGTAAGAACGGAGAGAGAGGGTGATATGAGAGGAAGGAAGGAAGGAGAGAAGGGCTGAAGGAGGGGTTGTGGGAATCATGGCTACGTCACCTTGTTCACCAATATAGCTCCGATGTTGCTGACCACTGTCGGGGAAGACTCCAGTTAGCTGTTACTGTACCCTGCACCTACTCATGAATAGAACAAATTAGTAAGCGTGTGGAAAATGTAATGGTCCATTTTATATGTTTATATTTGTAAATGCAGAATTTCATTAAAAAAAGAATTATAGGCATTTAATGTGTCACTGGACAGCACAGCAGCAGCCAGTGAAAAATAAATGTACTGTCTACACCCGGGCAGCAGCTATAAATAACCATTTGAGAGCAGCAGGAAAAATGGCTGGTCAGGCTCAGTTGTCAAAGCCAACACTATCCTCCCCCACTCCTCATATTACTTAACCTCTGAGTCTTGTGACGCTTCATGTGCTTGAATTTCTACCTGACAAATATTTCTCTAATACCACTTAAACTACATTAACTTGCTAAGAAAATTCTGTCTTCTTTTTTACCTGATTTGGGCTCACCATTTTCCTGTAATTCTCCCTCTTATGTAGCTCAGTCAGTCTTTTTGTCTGACTGGAGGATTAAGGGAAAAGGACTGTTTTTTTTTGTTTGTTTGTTTTTTTTTTTTGACAAAATGTGCGGCTACTGTGACAGGAGCTATCGCTGCTGTAAATTTAGACTTTCCCTTCAGCCTGTGCGGTCTCCATCCTTCTTTTTGCCGGCAGCAACTTTGACAAGCCAGAAGGATCTCTGATGTCACTCTGTCCTAAGTCCAAGCAAGCTGTTCGGAGACTCAGTCACCTGGCCCCCAGCTCTCAGCACCCAGCTTGACACTCAATGTCAGCGGATCCCAGGTAACTGGAGGGCTTTTCTTAGCCCTTGTCAGCGCTCTCACATAAAAACTGACCACAGAACACCTGATAGAGCAGCAAAGAGGGGCAAGTGTTGATAATCTGTCAGAAAAACGGTGGTGTTGGAATTTATGGTTTACATTTGAAAGCTTTGCTGGTTTACTTAAGAAAAGTGCATGGGTGAGCACATTTTTAGTCCAGACAAGAAACCTATAAACTGCGTGTTTTACGCTGTTGTAAAACATTCTTCCTGAGTCTTGTTTCTTTTCATTTTTAGAGGTTTGCAAGCTTCCTGTGATATTTTATTTCTCAGCAAATGCCCCAAACAGGTGTCACTCTAAAGTCCTCAAGTGATCGCTGCAGTGTCACACTGTCAGCAGAGCTTGAAACACTAATTGCAGTTTTCCTGCTAGGGGACATATTTGTTGGAATGCTCTTAAAGTTCCACAGTTGGGAGGCAGCTGTCAAGTTTTGACCTGTATGTTTCTCTTTGACCCCAATATCCCGTGTTACACTGTCTTAATGGTTGAAACAAGATCACCTAGTGGAGAAAAATGTTTCTCCAGCGTAAGCCTCTCAGGGTTTAGTTGCGTGTCTCTGGGTGTAACGTGTGTTTGTGTGTGACTCAGTGAGTGACTTAATGGCAGGCATGTGAACTTATTGGCTTATTTGACAGTGATAGGCCAAGGCCGGGTACATGCGATTCTCGTTACCTCACAAACTTGTTTACCTTTTGATATTACTTCATAAAACCACAAGCATAAATCTAACCATTTTACAAGCATCATCAGAGAACCATGGTATGAATCAAAGTGATGCCTCACTTGGACTCGCCGGCCTTATGGTGGTCATGAGGGGCCAGACCCTATGTCTCTGTGGCCAAGATACCTCACCCATTGCTAGGGCGCCATAAATCAGGAACCACCCCCATTTGCAGCTGTGCCAAATGTGGAGCAAGGCAAGCTGACCCTGCTTCCTCACCCATACCTCGCCCCATGAAACCCATGATGGGGGGGCTATGTGTTGACTACGCAGGCCGCGGCTACATGTCTGATTTGTTGAAAAGTTAAATTAAGGCTCTGGAATGTCAGTAACTGTTCATGCCATATTGGGAAGAGTAAGGGTGGCATGGTCACTTGATTAGTGTCTTGAGTCATGTATTCTGAAGTTCATGTGTATTTGTATGCATCTGTATGTATCTGTCCATGTGTCTCTGTCTATGGATGAAGGTGTCCACATTTGCCTGTGTGCACTTCTTGTCTGCAATGAGCGTTATGTGTATATGGCTGTAAAGCAAAGGTTTAGCCAACTATGCATAAGAGATTGGAAAAAGTATCTCTTGTAGCACTTTCATCCTATTCAGAAGGTGACTAACCAAAGTGACATTATGTTATGAGTCACAGTATGTAAATCACTGCCTGCAAATGTAAACATCGTGACTCCCATTCTAGCAGGCTGGATGGGAACTGCTGATCAAAATGAGTACAGTGCCCTCATATGGCAGGCTGATACATCCCTGTCAGACCTCCTGGGGCCAGTTATGGCAATATGTGGCACCACCTAGTGGGCCACGGAAAAAGTGCTTTTTTCCCCTTCCCATGATCATCAGTGGCAGGAAAAGACAGAATTGCCAAACAACAACTAATACAAATAACAAAAAATAAAATATACTAAAATAAAATGTAAAAGCAATAAGTGCAATTTCTACAGCTTCACAGAGTGAAATCCGCAAGGAGTTGAAAGGTTTTAGGTAAATACCAGTGACTTCTCTGCGTCTAGGATTTCTGGCTGTCAAAGCTCTGTTACTAGCTGTAGTATTGGATCAAACGTCCCAGACCCACCCACCCACCACCAACGCTTACTTGCATTTTCAGCTGCTCACCAAAAGAGGAAGGTTCTGTGGCGCACCCAGCATCACATGACATTTCAGCTACAAAAGCTTAAAAGAACTGAAACTGAAAAACTAAACAACACAAACTAAAATACATATGACAGAACAGAATCACTTTTTTTGCATTGTACAGTAACATACCGTATTATTTATTGTATTTGTCTGTTGAATCTCAGCTCTAGTGAGATATCTTACTGGCCTCAATTTCAGAAATGTAGTTATAGAAAATATATCCTGGCATACATAATGATGCATTAATTATAATCATACATTGGTCATACATGGTCATACATTTGAGTCGTCAGTGTCAGTATTAGTATTGGACAGACCATGTCTTTGCCAGAGGTGGTAGTACCTGTGAGCCCACATAAGAAAAACCTCAGTGGACGCTTATCTGCATGTTAGCATAAAACCTGGCCTGGTCTGATTGTTGTTGTTATTGATGTATCCCTACTCCGTTCTCCATGTTTGAAATTAGTTGCCATAATAATAATAATATATGCAGGTGATATCCCTTTTGATTACTGTACAGCACGTATGGTATTGGCACAGGATAAAAAAGCGGCTTGTTCTCTCTTTGCCGTCTGGGTGTGATGCTAACAGATGGAGTGACTGTAAATCTGTCAGGGTGATACCTCCCTGGGAGCTGAATGCCTGTGTGCTTAGATAAAGTGCTCATTTACAGCTGCTAAAAATCTACAGATGGAGCTCTATAGAAGAAATTGTAGACTTATGTATTTTGCTGTAAGATTATTTTTTCGTGGGATACCTGTGCATTTTACAGTGTGCACTCATTTTGTTTTTTTTGTCTGCAACAAACTGTATTGTGTAGTTCTGAATAAGGTTGTTTTGCTGATGGGAATACCATGACATAAAATAACAAAAGAGAGAATAAAAATAATGAAGGGAAAAAAGTACTTTACATTTTTATTTTATTGCCATCTTTAATTGAGGAGTGATAGAACATAAAAAGTGAAATCCAAACAGCACCTTTAATATGGTATATTAGAAAAAAAAGAGAAATTAATTACAAATGTATGCAAACATATTACATTATTATATTTTTGTAATTTTAGTGAATGGGAAATAATTGGTATTCATCTGAAAAGTAAAGAGCACATAAAAAAAGCAGGAAATCCTCTCAAAGTAAAAAAAAAAAAAAGAGAACATTTAATTTGCTCAGTTTGTTCACACAATGCAGGCACTATGGGACATAAAGGACACAAAAATAAGGTTTAGAACAGCAGCTACTCTGGTTGCAGTGTGTTTCAAGCTTGCCGCGCTCCCTCAGGCAACTCTGCATATATTCATATATATTCATATCATTGCATGGTCGTTAGAAATGTGGTTGTACAAATAGATTCGAATGTGACAATGAGATGCAGCTTGCCTAATGTGTAACATGTGGTATTTAAAATGATTTCCTTCTTGAAGGGTTTTCTTCCCATTGGCCTGAATTACCATTTTCAGTTTTGCTCTACATTCCTGTTAACATAGGAATAATATATTGCCTTTACTGTAAATAATTTATCTTAAAATTATGCTTAAAAAAATACCCCTTTTGTTTGAGGGTATTTGCATCTTTTCTGGTTCATCAAACAATCCTTTTTTTAAGGTTTGAATTTAAAAAAGAAAAATAACTTAACTACATTCAGTTAAATGGAGGGCAGCTTCTTGATACTTTAAAAGATGATTTGAAATTTTACAAGCACACAACAACGTCCGTATTAACTTGTGAAGAGCTATCTCACATAAAATCTTGATCAGTAAAATAGATTCAAACACTTCATGTTTTGCAAGTTAATATATTTCACATTAATGCCAGCATGCCTTGATAAATTTGTGTCAGTCATCTGGGAACTATTCTCCTTTACATTTTTCCTTTTGGAATAGTTGGTGATATCAAAGCATTTTTTTCCAAAGTACAGACGAAGCAGTATTAACACTTCCACAGAGCTACAGATTCCATTTCTCGAAGCCTTATCATTATCTAGTCGGCTGTGACCGAGAAGAGTGTGGACATTACATTATGCTGTGTCTGTCGATCCCCAGGCACACTCAGGAAAAAATGTAAATCTCTGCCAGGAAAGAGTCCATCAAAACCATTTTATCTCACAAACTAAATAGGCTCTATCTGTGAGTGGTATATTGTTTGGTGCAATTTATACAGCATTGACATTACATATGTTATGACAAAAGATGGATGTGGTAGTAGTAGAGGTAGTAATTATGTGGACCAAACTGCTGCCACACAGCTTCAGGATTGCACAGCACTACCCCAAGGCCTCCTCTGTAAATACTTTCCTCCCTATGTGTTGGTCTGCCCCCCGTCCTCACACACACACATGCTGATCACTTGTGATTTTTCATCACATGCGTCTCCTCTGCCTGTCAGTAACACAGGGAAGCAGCATCACTCACATAGGGTGAAGACCATTAGCAGTGATGTTATGCTATTGTACATGTGCTAGCATTAGTTGTCCTGCTGGAGTGTAGAGACATACGTCAGTCTCAGCTACTGGGCAGAGGTCAGGCTATAGAGAAGCAGTGCGGAGTTTAGTGTCAGAGGTGTAACTCGGACCTCCGCTGCCTGTCTTTTCAAGGTTGGTGTGTTTCTTCAATACCTCCAGATGTGCTTTTCAGTATAAGCCTGTTGTAGTGCAGAGTATGTGGTGGTAAGTCTTGTCAGCTGTACTGTGTTGGGGATCCGCATATAGAGGCAGGATTTATAGCTGTATAGTCTATGGTGCAGCTGCAGTGTGTTTGGACGTTGCGGGATATTTTGTTGGATGTTTCATTGCACTCAGTGGTGGGCTATTCTGTAGCTGGACTGGACTCGAATCCTTCCTCTAATTTGTTACTTCCTCCGATGAGACTGTGGACTGATTGAGCCCATGTGGCGTTTTGTTATGACTACGGAGCTGCCTTTGAACTTTGTGAAAGTGTGTGTGTTGGTTTTTGCGAGGACAATGTGGCTTAGAATTAGACATTCAAAACACAATGTGTTTGTTCTCCAAAGCTGTCCTGAAAAATATACATATAAATATACAGTTTGCTAAAAGTGTCATCATATCTTATATTGTGTTATTTGGCCACTGGGCAAACATTTGTTGAGATGTGAACAGAGAGATGTTGAAGGTTGGGATGTGTCGTAAAAGCTTTTAATATATGATAAGAAACCATTATCCATCAATAACTATTAATGTATATGTCAGCTGTTTATCACTTGCATTTAGACTGTATTAAATCACAGATGATTTCCTTGTTTGCAAACTGAATGATGCAGCAGTGAATCACGCTTGTGTATAATAATTGTTGACAGTAAATGTTCACATTTAATCGTTACCTTTAGTCTTGTGGAGTTTTATGAAAAATGTTAATACTTCAAAGTTGTTTTTGTAATGTAAACATCTTTACTTTTTACCTTTTCTCTTATTGATGCATGTAGTTATTGCGTAGTTTTATCAATAAGTTGTATTTCAGAAGTATTGTGTTGTGTTAATTAGAGCTGTTTTTTAAATCATTAATTAATAATATGCAGACATAGCTGTACATCATGATGTTATGGTTTGCTTGTAGGATACTTTGTTGAGCAGCGTTCCTGCTCGACGCTAAGACTATCACATTTTCTTGTCAGGCTTTGTACCTGGGGCTCAGCGCTGGATGAGAAAGCCAAGTCTCAGGAGCAGACAGGAGTTAAAAGTCATTTCAAATATCGCAGCCATTTCTCCACAATTTATGATTATTTGCTTAACACATTTTGGAAATTAAATTATAGGTGTGTTTTCACAAATTGATCAGTAGACCCACACCTAACAGTTCCAATCCAGAAGCCTACAAATATCACTTAAAAGCAGGGTGAAGGTTTACACTTCCCTTTGTTCTTTTAGCCGATACTTAAAACGTAACACCTGGTCAAAGTAAGAAAAAATTGTAGTCTGGACGGGCAGAAATAGCAACAACAGAAGTCACATTGCTGAGCCACAATGTGTAAAATAAAATGGGACCAATCAGAAAAAAGACAATTTCACTCACAGTTCAGTCTTCTGGATTATCAGTCATAATATAGTTTTATAAGTCAGCCATCACTTTTACATCTCTTTATACTCCTGAAGCTTTGCTTTTAGATATGATCTACGGATAATTTGACTTGACTTGATTTATATAGTATATATATAGTATTTTTCTTTCTAAGCCTCATGAGCTGCAGGTTAAAGCATTGTGCGCTGTCAAAGTACAGTACTCTGAACACTGATGACTTACAGTTAACACAAATTCTACTTTGATTTTGATGTCGTACATTCTTTTTTATTTAACCTGTTCTTTATACTTTATGTACTTAATTACTTTTTAATTATGAAACGAAACAGAAATATCTCGAGGCATGTAAATGTGCTAATTTGTTTAAGTGCATGAGTTTGTAAATGATAACATGAAGCTATTCTTAAGACTGACCTAATGCTGTCTGTTGGCAATGAAGATCTGCTATGACATGGCTTTTTTTCATCCATCAAAGCTACAGTCCCGAAGAGCAGGGCAGCAGTAACACATGAAAAACAGCCAAAAATAAGCTCTGTATATTATATTCTGATCTCAAACATGATATAATTAAATATTTGCAACAGTTTTCTCTTTGCGATGCAACAATACAAGTGTGTAGCAGGATTGAAAATAATGGGAACTTGCCCACTTAAACAGACCTCGATCCAAGCTCTCTGGTATAGTAAAAATAATATTGGATATTTGTTATTTTCCACATAAAGTTTGTGATTTATGTTTCTGTGTGCAACCTTAAGACAATTCTTCAGAACGGAAGGAAAGATATGTATTTTATGTATTATACTTATTATACAAACTGACTTTATCACTACTGTCAGATTGCATTCTTCAATCATTTGTTTTTTGTCTGCTGCTGAAAGCCTAATAGCAGCCCCGGTTCCCTGCATTATAATAAATTAGCAAATATTCTTAAAAGTAAACTTTCTGGGTCACTCAACAATTGACATGTCAGTAATGACATTTTTAAAAAGCAAATAAATGTATTCCCAGTTGAAGTGTAGGGTTAAAAAGAGTAGACATGTGGCTACTCTGCTCTCTGCCCAAATGCAGAGAGCAAACAATGCTGCTGATTTAGCAGATCTTTGTTCTGTTAAAAGAAGAGTTAGTTTTGCCCAGTTTCTGAATCTCGATGTTATCAATTTGTCATTTGCCACAAAGATCAACAAAGTATGTACTGGAATATTATCTAATTCATTTTACTGTTATTTACTATGTATTTTAGAGGTACTACTCTCTCTGGTACTCTCTGATAGTGCAAATATAATTACATAGTTATAGTTATATAATAATATTCTAACAACACATTTTAACTTGTATTTTTACATTTTATTATAAATTAGAAATATAGAATGAAGTGAAAATAACAAAAGTTTTATATGTTCTTTCAAAGAGGTCAGTTTCACTACAGTTGTAGTGGGGACGTGTCCTGGTGGTGTGGCTGTATGGACTGTTTCAAAATAAGATCATTAAATCACAGTGAGACATTATGAGACAAATTTTCTTCATAATTTCATTAGCAAGCTTTTCTCTCTTGTCATCCTTAGCTACAGAATCTTCTGTGTTACTCTTTTAAACTCTTCCCTTCTACACCTGGTTGCAGCTTATTTGACACTTACGTATATTCCCTATCTTCATCACAAGATTGGTTTGAAGTGTCTAGCACACTGTGCCAGCTGCCCAAGAGTCCATATTAGTCTTTTAAGGACACTGTGTGTCGAGATGGCAGAGGGCAACTCCAGTATTTATAGCTTTGAGTCATAAGCTAGAATGGTGTAAGTGTATCTCTCCATCAGCATGCTTGCTCACTTAAAAGTGTGTACAATCGGCAGTGAAACTGGGGACTGTCAATTGTCCAAAGTGAGTTGATTGTCATAATTGTCCTTAGACTGTGGTATGTGATTTTGCAGGAGTACAGGTCTGTTTTATGTTTCTGCTATTGTATGTATCGCAAATACATAAAACCTAAATCATGCAAAAACACCTATGTGATCCTATAACTTAATGCACATAATTTTGGCAGCAATTTTGGTTTTGGCTTTGTTCTAACAATAAATAATAGTGAAACCTTTTTGTATTAAACTTTTCTGAACAAAGTTACAAAGTGCTTTACAGAGACAAACATAGCAAACTGATTTTCTGTCTAAAACATCTGTTAGGTGTTTGTTCTGAAACAGCTCTTAGAGGTTGCTTTGACTTAAATTCAGTACCCAAAATGTATTTTAAATATGATTTGAAATAGCATATTAATGGATTTTTCAGCATTCAGCTTTTATATCAGTAATTACTGATAATGTATTAATACGTTTAGTGACTGAAGTTGCCCTAAATTAGGTTTTCATCAAATCTGTTACTATGTTATCACTATGTGTGAAATTGGTGGGGCAACGCTAAGTGAAAGTGATAAAATGGTTAAAAAATGTTCTAGAAAATAAAAAAAATGCATTACTGTGTAATTGTATATAAATACAGCACGTTGAGTAGATTTAATATCCACTGTTGCCCTAAAATATTTGTATTTTTAGTATTTAGTCCAGCGAAATTCAAAATGATCTTGTCTTTTGAAGTTGAGTGTGTCAGACTTCAAAGTTATATTTCTGTAACTCAGTCATTGTGATCTAGTGTCTGTTATCAGTTGTCTCTAAATAAATGCTGGATTATTTGGTTTTATTAAGGTTTTGGAATTGCTTTGAAATGCCGTCATTATTTGCCAGCCATTACATCACATTGTGAAGTCTCTGAAAAATCTGAATTTGAAAAACCTATGAATAAATGCAATATTTTAACATCAAGTCTTAAGTCGGTTAGAGTATTTAGGGTTTTTTGTCCTCTCATAATGCTAAACAAACTTACATTGTTTCCTTGAGTTTCCATTTTCTACCTCAGGGGTGTGATTTCAGGACCATATGTCTACAGCAGGATAGTTTATAGCTCAGTAGGAGTATGAGTGATGGTCGTGATATGATGAGTTTATGATGTAACAATGTAATCCCAAGACCACATCACACAGACCTGGATGTGATAATCCTTACGCAAGATTCCGTTGCATAAATTCATATTTGAAAATGTCTCTTGAAGTTTTTTATATTTAAGGACAACCACAACCTGTTTTACAATCCATCTCTCCACATGTGCAGTACAACCTTTTAAGGATCTGTATAAACATGATCACAAATAACCATAACTCCAGTGTGTCAGTGTCTCTGCGTACAAAACTTCATGGCTGACAAATCTTTGTCTAGAACAATTTGGGATTTCACCACGTCTAATCTGATTGACCAATCACCTTTCCGCAGGGTTGGTAGGAGCATTGGCTACATAGGGCAGTGTCAGGTGCTTAACATAGACGATGTGATGAATAGTTGAGTAGACTAAGTTTAGACAGCATGTGAGAGCATTCATCAGAAACTGAAAGGACAGACCATTCAAACAGGGTCACAGCACCAGTTTGCGATGTGGTTCTAAGTGGTTCTATTACAGCAGTTTGTGCTGTAGGAAGCTGGTGTACAGTACAGCATAGCAGTAGGAAAATAGGCGCTTCGGCACTTCTAACCTCTTGATATTTGAACTGTGCTCTATACAGCTGAGCTGTCCCTCTTTTACTTGAACTACACTCTCATGATGATGTGTGTAAACAGCTATCTAGCTGGCTGAATGTCTTCGACCTTCCAGGTAGCCTTTTGGATAATATGTTTGTTATAGTGATGAAATTACGCACTAAAAGTAGCATAGCGTTGTAGATTTTGCGACATGAAAGTTATTTCCCACTAACTTACATTTACATTGCCTTATACAGTATGTGATAGCTCTGGTTTAAACAGACTATAGTGACATCAGCCAGAAAGGTAGCAAGATCAACAAGATGTATAGTAAATGTGCCAGTCTACTGACACAATATAGCTGATCTAGGGAGGCTGTTGTCTACTTATCTCTGTGGTCTTAGATAAGAACAAGAAGGATGAATTGTCTCTCTAGAAGTTCAGTTTCCTAGTAGGGGATTTTTCTTGTCAGTCAACTGGACAAATATATCTGTGAAACCAGGAGACAGGCCTGGTTTGAGAACCCTAGGATTCACTATTCCTGAGTGAAAAGTCTGAGAATGTTTGCTATATCATGCCCTCCATATTCACCTCATTCCCAGTTTATTATTCCTAAACCATTGTCCAGGTTCTATTGCTTACATATATTAGAGAGTTGCCTTCTCACTGTCACCATGTAGTTCACAGTATACAGCATAATCTAACATACTGTAGCTCATGGGCAGTGGGTGATAGTCACTTACCAAACCATGTGTACAAAAAAACAGGTCTGAAATTAAAAAAATGTATTCTAGGTGCATTGCAAGTTGTAATAATGAACATTTGCTCTGCTTACATAACCATCTTTTCTAGCTACTTTGATCAGCCAAACAACCAAAGGAAGATGCTTTTGCTGACCATAAACAAACACATTGTTAGGTTAGAGAACAACTTCAGCAGCAGCAAACTGCTGTGTAATATCTCTTGGCACTGATTATTTCCTTTGGTTTATCCTAAACCCAGCAGCACTGACAGCCAGCTGATGGCTGTGCCCAACTGCCGGACATCTGCTCGTTGATCACTTGTAACATTCGCCTTGACTGCTGATGCTAGCTTTGAGGAAAACAGTTGTGTGAATATGGGGAGCTGAAACTTTCTAACAGCTAATGTCAAAAAGAATGAAAGCAGTGGAGTACTAAGTAAATATCTCTGTAAACCAGCAATAGATTTTTTTCTGTAGTTCTATGGTTGATGAAAGTAGCTAATGTAACGTAGCTGTTGGTTTACATAGCTGCTTTTGTAGTAGAGTATACAATACTTGCATAAAGAATAAACACTTTCTCCTGCCAACACATCTGCGTAACACGCTTAAAATGTACACAGATCCATTAGCAGTCAATAATGGTATTATAGTAATTATTGGAAAAAGTGCGAACTTAACTGCAAGCAGAACAATGTTATTTTCTTTGTTGGATATTAAGATAAAATGTGCTGCTTTAAATACAATAATCAGTAACATTTCAAATTGACATACTATTCACCATTATGACCATGCATTGCTCTTCCATGCCAGTTTTCGAACCTAGTAAATGAAAATTGAAAACCAGTCCCAATCACCTTCCACTAATTCTCTTTGTAGACAGTATTAAGTGTAATCTGTTTAAAATGTCTAATAGACACTTGCTCTTCCTCCACAATTCAGCCAGCTATACTTCCATATCCTGTTCAACCAGTACTTATCTTGAGAAACAACTGTCTTTAACATTAATTGCTGAGTTCCAAAATAAACATTCATGGCTGATGGCTTGTATTTTATTGTTGGCACCACCCAACCTCAGTCCCATTGGTCCCTGCTGGCATTGTCTCTGCATTCATGTTTCCTCCAGTTTACATTGGCTGGATTCATGGAACTGGTTGCTGTGTATCCAACTTGTGTGATAACAGTTTGTGGGCTGGCAACTCAGAACGTCTGAGCCTGTTAAAAGCATCTAGTCTGAACCCCACGTCAGTAGCATGCTTGTGATCATAGACACTAACATTAGCAGTTAACTTCTCAGCTATTGCGTGACATCTAACAAGGCAAGTGTATTTGTCCTTTGAGATTCCTGAGTTATGTGATGTTTTTTTTTTCTCTCGATAGCATCAGTGCGGTGCCTGTGGACAGCGCCAATAAGAAGGGCCTCCAGGTCGGGGGCCAGCTGCCAGGTGGTGTGCAGACAGGGCCTCAGCAGCAGAACCAGCAGCTCCTCCTGACTCCAGCTAGCCTTCAGCTTGCTCAGCTCCAGGCCCAGCTCACCCTTCATCGCCTCAAACTGGCTCAGGGGGCCAATACAGCCACTGCAGCCACTGTTCTCAATCAGGTTCTTTCCAATGTCGCCATGTCCCAACCCCTGTTGAATCAACTACGGACCTCGACTATGGTTGGGAACCCTCAGGGTGCCTTGCCCACGGGGGTACTAGGTTTTCCCTCTTCAAATTCAGCCTTGGGGGCCTTGGTGGGCGGGGGATTCAACCAAAACCCAGGGAATGTGAGACTGAACCATCCAGGTGGAGGGGGCACAGTGGGCCAACAGGGTGCGGAGTATGGTAAAAACTCAGGGTCAACTTACCCTTCTGATACTGACAGGCGTCTTCAGTACAACTTAGTTGGGGGGACATCTGCAGCATCAGCCACTGCTGGTGATGGACAGTACTCAAACATGAACAATGTTGGTTTTCAGAGAGATTTCTATGGGCATGATATGCTGGGGCAACAAGCTGGGTTCAGTGTCAATGAGCAGAACATGAATGTCTACAACTCCAGTGGGCATAAGGAGCAATGGAAAGGCCCTGCTAACTTGTGTCACACTGGAAAGGTGGATATGGTTTCTAATGCTGCCAATGTGTGGACAGCAGCCGGGCACCCTATTCGGTCCAGAACGGAAGTGTATAACCCAGAGGAGCCAACCCCTGACCCCAAGTTCAATCCCAGTAGTGGGGTATCCTCTTTTCGTTCAAGTGGCACACAGGGGTTTGGGGGTTACCAGGCCCTGCACGGAAGTGAGGAAACCCTATCTTCAGGTACCAGGACACTTCAGCCTTACCAAGCCAATGATTACCACGCCGTCACACCCACTCAACTGCCACACCAGTGTAGCATCTGTGACAAGAAGGTCTACAACCTCAAGGTCAGCGACCTGATCAGTCAAAACGTAAATGCATGTATGTTTGAGGAGTTGCTTGTTTTGTAAACATAAGTGTAGCTGTAGAACACCTGAAGCTAAACAAAATGATTCACCTGCAAGTGAAACATTTGTCTGCTCACACTTAATTAAAAATAATACAATGGAGAATTGAACAAGCGGGCAATCCAAGTAGTTTGTCTTCAAATAAAAGAGGTCATGTGATGCTCATAAGATTTTCCAAACCCTAAAAGTTGTAATGTCCTGGCTTTGGATGAGAAAATGGGCCTGAAAATAGCTGATATACTGTAGCTAAATGTTTTGATTTGACGGGGAGCCACTAACTAACTGATCCAAGATGGTGTCGCTTTAATTGCTCTCAGCCATGAGCTTATACAAGGGGTATGTAAGAGTTACCATGGGAGGGCAAGTAGCGAGCTTCCAGTGTGTCCAAGCTGTTTAAGTCTATGTTTGGATGGTGTGTGTGTATGTGTGTGTTTTTAGGACTGGGACCAGCACGTGAAGGGAAAACTACACCTGCAGAACCGAACGTTGTACACAAACGAAAGGTGAGTTATTTACAACTCTAAAATTCATTGGACAGAGTTTAAAGTAGGTTGTAATTGTGAAATGTGCTCTCCCATGCACTGTCCTTTTACTACTGAGTGACAATTTAAGATGTTCACAAAGCTAGTGGCTTCACACGGTTTATTCTGTTGGGGGTTTTTTTGTTGATTTTTAAACAAGTAAAAATGTTGTTTTTATTATTATCCTTGACCATGGTTTGGTAATTTCCCCACACGCTTAACAGCTGTGTTTAAATGTGAATTCATTTTTTTAGCTTTAGCACTATAGCAAATATCTCTCCTGAGTGTTGTAAGCATTTTATTTTCCTTGTCCTTGCTCTACATACAGCTGTCTTAATGTTTCTATGAATATGAGCTCTGTCACAAGATATGAGTGAGCAAGGCAGGGGAGAGGCAGCTAAAATCAGCCTTCTATGATTGTTCCAGCTCGGCAGTGGTATCAGCTGGAGCTGTTCACTACGCTGTCGGCAGGCCTTCTGATGAAGGTCTGAACACAGGAGCGACAAACTCCATGGTCTACTCTGCTGCAAGTCAAGGTAGGATAACCCATTAGTCACCACAAGTGATCGTGTTTGCTAGCAACGTTAGAGTTCTGATGCTGGAATATGTGAAACAGAGTGATAGATGGAGTTCGGGGAGTATTTTTAGAGTTACGTGAGGGTATGACGCAGCATGTTTTTATAACTTGACAGAGTGTATTTTGATACACTGATGTATGCTGTTAGAATAGTGTGTTGGAAGTGTTTGGAAATTCAAAATATGGCGGACCACAGCACTAACCCAAATGTTAATTTGTACTTGTTGGGGGTTTATGACTTTTGGTGCGCAGATTAAGAAAACAACAGCAAACCCACAGAGCTGATGACACATGTGGAGTGCTCTATCATATTTATAGTATATATACAGTATATCCCTTATGTATTCCCTTATGTATAAGCAAACCACTTGCATGAAAGCATGAAAGAGCATTTGCACCTAACCCTCACTGGTCACAATTTTCATGGAACAGGTCTTTGAGCAACCTCAAGTTTGAGAGATAGTCTCTTCACTCAGAGAACCATGGTTACATATGTAACATTTTGTTGATTCTTCTTCTTTCAGTTAAGTATTAAGAAAGGTTGGTGAACAAGAGCTGTGAATAAAAAGGAAAACTTGAGTTGTGTGAACAGCTGTTGTAATAAGCCAGCACCATGGGTCATTGTAGAGAAATTCTGAAGTCGTATTATTATAATTACACCACATTCAACTAATTGTAAGTTTAGAAAATCATGTCTTTAGACTTTAAATAAACCTTGATTTAACATTTGGATGTTTATTATAGAGGTACCCCCAAACTTCCATTTAAAAGGAGTTTTCAAACTGTCCGTTGTAAACACCAACCCATTGCTGGTATCACTTCACTTCCCAGATGATAGTTCTTCGCACTGATGCATGTTTTGAGCCCTATTACTCCAACCTAGAGTTTTCAAACTACATAATTACAAACCAAAGAAACTAATAAAAAGCAAAAATGCTAATAATGCTTTTATATGATACACTTTATAGGTAATATTTATAACATGGGTTTTACACAGTTGGTCTACTGTATGAGGACAATTTTAAATCCAAATGTCAAATTGTTTCCACAGATGTATCCTCAGGAGCCAATGCATCATACTTGCCAGCTGCAGCCATGAAAACTTATCCCATGTCAGACACAGGATTTGCCTCACACCAGCCAGAGTCAAAGGTCAGACAAATGTATGTTTTTTTTCTCAGGATTATTAGAGTTTGCTCTCTGCAAATCAAATGTTGTGACAGACTATGAAGAATACTAGTGATAAAGGAACAGCTGTCATGTTAGAACATGAATCCGGCTATATCTTGATTATATATTGTTTCATGAAAATGTTCAAAGTGATGAATGATTAATATTTGACTCATATCAATGACTCCTAAAATAATAGACTTGGAGGGCACTGACCAGTTTTCACTGGTTTTCACCAGGTGCAGAGTGTCAGACTGATAAGATGATATGTTATTATATTTTATCTCTAAATACATTAAACACTGCATTTCTTCTATGCATCTTTAAAGATTTTGTAGCTCAGCAGCAGGAAAAAGTGCATAAGATGCGGAATGAATGTGTTTTGCTTAATGAATGAACCCAGATCCCCTTGTTGACAGCTGCTGGGGCCCAACAACAGGCTTTTTCTGGGCTTGACAACTCGTTTCCACTCAACTGGATAGCCTGGCAAACTGTGTCATTACAATGTTGGCTAGAAACTATGTGTTGAGATTTTTCAGATATCCTTATTTTACCACTTAATGATTATCCTGCACCTGGATACAATTTAAGTGGTGAAGTGGGGATAAATAGCTTCTGTATTGAGGAAGATGTTGTATAGCAGTGTACATTTGTGAAATGATTCTTACCTTGTGATTTAAGTATGTGTTTGTGCTGCCTTATACTTTTTATTGCTAATTACATTAACTGATTCATCTGTTCCATTTTAGGCAGTCCTACTGTAAAAATGTGTTTAGACCGGACACAACTCAGCCATGTCTTTAATTGTCTGCGTTTCAGAACCAAAACAGTTTCATGTTAACTAAAGCAGCTGTCTACACAAGCTCTGCACAGGCCCACGCTCCAGCTACATCACACATGTGTACTGTAACTGCAGAGTTAACTGAAAGTGTTTATTTGCACTTCAAAAATCTGTTTGTACTCTTGTGGACACTGATGGAGGATTTGAATAGGCTGCTGAATGGAGGATTTGAAAAGGCTGCTGAATGGTTGCATGACGCTTGCATGACATGAAGAAAAGAAATTATGAAAATGAGCAGAACAACAAATTACAGGGACATTACAAATAACAAGCATTAGTCCACAATGTTTTATCCATATTGTATAGACAGAAGCTTATTTAACAAGTATCAAACTATTATTTTTTTAAGTTAATTTAATTGCTAGGCACTACATTCTGCGATCATACTCTACATACTGCCGTACAGTCAGTTTGCCTGTCTAAAGTGTACAGACCAGGGTTGAAAAACAGCACCTGTTGATGGCCGTCCATCACCAAGGCAGGTCTCTTGAAAAGCACAGTGCAGATGATGAGCGAGGTGAAAAAAGCCTCAGCAAACCTGAGGAAAGCCTACTCTGGTGCCCAGCACGCAGCTTTCAACAGTCAGCAGGCAATAACATGCACGCAGTGCAGGAGCACATACCTGTACACAGACACATACTGTACACGCTTTGCAGACTTGAACGGTGTGTACATTATGTATTTTATCTGCAGTTTTCTTAACTTCTTAACCCTAACAGCCCTGACTGTAAATTTTAAATGTATGTCAGTATTTACTTGTAGCAGCTCTTTAATGAAGCCACAATATATCACACTTACACTAATTACACTTTTAAAATATGCCATTTTTAATGTTGCACGACTGTATTAATTGAAAAACTTTAAATGTTTCATGATCAGTTTATAAAGGTTTGTACCTGTATTTCAGCCTGATGTATTTGGTATCTTTGTACATTTTGGGATTTCCACAAAAATGTAAAATGCTATGCATTTGAGTGTAAAAGGACTGCACTAAATATTGCACACATTTATACAGATAAAATAAGAAAAGAAAAATAATGGCATAGTAAAATAAATTGTCTAGTGAAGAGTAGGATTAAAATACACAGGACAGTTTGGACCTGGTAAATAAATGTGATTAAGATCTGAGAATAAAGAATTGTATGTTCCAGATTCGGAGACCATGTTGTTTAAATTACATCCTTTCACTGTAAAACCACTTCTTCCCTTCCAACAGACGTGCGTGACTCTGCCTTTTTTTCTATCAGCCATTTGTTCTTTCCTTCATTGCCAGGGGAGCCTGTTTAACAAGAGCCTGGACTCGATGATGTGAAAGTCATATGCTTCATTGGTTGGTTATTGACGAAGGGTTTTATTGTATCAGTGGGAGAATATTTATAGGCTGTGCTACATGAGCTAATGTTAGTCGCTATAAACACACAACTGTCTAAGCAGAACAGGTGGGGTTTATTATTTTTAAAGCCCTGTGTTGAACAGAGAGCACTCACACAAATGCACACGCACAACCACGTGCAATGATAATTTGTGAACTTATTTTTGATGTATTAAGTTTTATTTGTGTTCAGGTACACATGAAAATTAAAAGATAAACACATTTAACACATTTGTAGAAACATACTGTAGAAATCAAACTCAAAGAAAACCCTTTTGATAAAGTGAAATTGAACATAAATGTAAAGAAATTGATTTTGGCATCAAAATAAAGAACAATTACAATTACAATAACCTGTATGTAGGAGCTCACACATATATGCATAAGCACATACACACAAGCACTCACACGTCATGCTTGCACATACACAGCAGTCCTTAGTTTGGACTGCAGTGTCCAGCAGCCCAGCTTGAAGTAACACAGTAGCTTCATGTGATAACAGAGATAAACACAGGATTACAACTAACTGCTGTCAGAAGCACAGACCTCAAGACCCCCGGGTCACACCCCCAGGCAGCAGTGTAAAGTTTCAGACTAGTGAAAGACTGGTAAAGCGATCTGAGGGATCGGCGTGCGAGCGCTCTGTGTAGGAACGTGGGGAGAAACTGTGAAACCAGACTGACCATCTCCCTGGATCCTCCAACATGGATCCTGCTTTGCACAAATAAACAGACACGTCCTTAGGACAGATTCCAGCTAATGCCAGTCAGCATGCTGTCAGTGAAAACAGAACAGCACAGTGTGAAATGGTTGTTATCCTTTACACCATTTGGCCTTAGTTCGGTAGGTCATAATGTTGAGAGTGTGAAGATTTTAGCAACAGAACATGTGGCTGAACACAGTGTGGCCGTTAAAGCCATTACCTCTGTTGACTAGTCTGTAGTGTAGGGTACAAATTGTTTGATCAGTAGATTTATGGGAAGATTTAAAGGGAAGAATTGCTGGATTTTTTCACAACTGTTTTCTTTAGGGTTAATTTAGAATGACAAGTGTGATAAAACCTACATTATAGAGACACTTTAATGAACTCACAGGGGTTTAATTACACAATCATAGTTAATTCCCAATTTTGATTAAAATATTTTTGTTGACATTTATTTGGAGCTGACCAGACAAATTGGCCTCAGCATGCATTGTATATCTTTCTGTAGTTGTGTTTTTTAATTCTTAGAATCAAGCTATAGTGAATGTTAGTGCCTAACATCTTTTGTGTGGGTAATTCAAAACCTTAAACTGTGACATTGTTTAGCTGAGGTGTTGTTTTAACTGAAAATGTCAGTTTTTCCAAAAGTTTTGTTTTTGTTGTTCCATATATATTGAAAGTCCCATCTGCAGCCAGTTAAGGAGGCCCTGTCTGTGTGTGTAGTTCCTCGTTGTGAGTAGGCAATGACATGGCATAACTCTGCGCTGCTGGTTTGCGGTTAACAGAAACAGCTACTGTTCGAAGCCTGAGCCAACCTTGACAGTGATATCAATGCTGTGGTCAAACTGTCTGGGCTTTCAGACACATCTGACATTTTACAGACAGACATTGGTGAGTGGAGTGAGCAAGACTCTTGTTCTCTTTAATATTCCAAGGACATAAACAGCTTATTCCTGGATCTGTTTATTGAGCCCATCCTGCATTGACCTTTATGTATTCTGGTGGTGGCAGTGGCACTGGCACGAAGCTGTTAATAGAATTATCGCTTTTGCATCTGAAGCCGTTGATGTCAGATTCCTGGCCAGAAACCATTAAGTTGTGTCATAGAAATTCCGTTATCTGGTTCCTTCAGATCGTCTTTTGATTGGGGTTGTGTAAATAATAATATGGCCTGACATAACCGTCCAAAATGTAGAGAATCCGATTTGTAAAAGAGTTGTGTCAGTAGCTAAAGGTACCCTTTTAAAAGAAAGTATGAGTCTTCAGTTTATTTACTACTTCACCTTCTTTGTCTACAGTTATCAATCAGGTTTTTGTGAGATACAATCACATGTTATTTATGGACTATTTGTGATCAGTGCTTCATGTATGTTTTGAATACTGATACACTTGCCTCTGATTCTGTTTCGACATGCATAGTAAAGTGATTTTGAGATTGTAAAAGCTTCCTCCTCCCCCCGTATGCATTCTACACTTTATGGCTATTGGACCCAGTGTATGTTAGTGTTGGGTTTTCCCTCAACAAATTCCCTGTAAAAACAGAGACCCTGGCTGCTGGTCAGAGGTGGAATTAGGACCCCAGTCTGTCCCACACATGGAACTGTCTGTCAGGTCTGTCAGCCCGAGATGCAGGAAGGGGAGGAGGGGCACTGGAAAAACTGCAGTTGCAGCACAATGGTTGCAGAAATAAGACTCTGTGATATGGCAAGCTGAATTTACAACTGCTTTCCGCAATGCTTTTAAATGAACATGAGGTGTCAAACGGTACGTCCACCGGCTACTTTGATAGTGAGTAGTACTTGCCTTTGCGTTTTTAAAGTTGCGATATGTAGTAGGTACATTGTTCAGGGGAACTAATGGGAAAGCTGAAATTACCACTTAAATGATAATAAACTTTATTTATACAGCACTTTTCAAAACAAAGATACAAAGTGCGTTACATGGTTGAACCAGGGTTGAAACATTTCAGGAGGCAATGAGGCAAATAAAATCAGGTAATTAAGAATACAAAAACAAAATGGAATAAAATATCCAACAATAATATAAGATAAAATAAATAATAATAATAAACAGATGTGACACGTTGGAAATAAAACAGTGTGCTAGCATTAATAAAACGTTTTCATAAAAAGATACGTTTTGAGAAGTGACGCTGATTCTGCAGCCTCAGATGTTCAGGAAACTGAGGGGCCCTGACTTCAAATCCCCGGTCACCTTTAGTCTTGAGATGGGACTCAATCAGAACATTGAGGGTGCATACGATGCATGATGGACGCTAGCCTTCTTCACCACGTGCCTCTGAACCACAAGATCCAGAGTTCCTGCTCTGGTGGAGTTGGTTCTTCAGATCATCTTTGTTAGCTTCTTAGCACGTCTGTTCTCTAAATTCTGCTTGAGACAGAGATAGAGGTTGAGAGACTTGGTGGCTGTGAGTCAAACGAGGGTAAGATGGAGGGAAAGACAGGGATTTGAGGATAAGTAGTTTGGCAGGGAGTTGGAAAAGCTGGGCTGGGAAAAAGAATGGATGAATAATAATAATCCGAATGAAAGGGAGACTAAAAACTCTTAACATTATGTGCCTTAAAAATAAAGCTATAAAAGTCAATAATGGTAATAATTAAGCAATAGATTGTCCGAAATAGTGATAATACAATATCTAAAACCAAAACAGATTACTTTCATGTTCTCTGTACTGTCTCTTTGCAGCCTACTGTGTGTCTCCATGAAGAAAAATGTAATGTACTGCTCATTTACCCAAAAAAGGGGGAAGGACAAAGGGATGTTGAGCCATGCAGATCACTATACTTGACAGCCTAGAGGGATTTGTGTCAAATGTGTGAAATGTCTGGGGCCAGTCAGCTGACAAGACTCTAAATCCAAACAAGAAAACTTTTGATTATCACTGCTGCACTACTGCCAAGGAACTATTAATAGATGCAATGAGGTGGGCTGCATCAAGGAGGGAAAATGACATGACATCCTGTGTGATAGTGTTACACTGATGTTAGACAGACTGCTTTCCTACAATATGATTGACTCTGATGTGCCACGCAGATTGTTAAAAGATCACACAGACACGTTTGGGAGTATGCTTTATTGCTGTCAAGCCCACAGTTAGATGAGAAGAGCAATATCAATTTAATCTCTGTTTCATCCCTGTGTATCCAGTCGAGAGTTACGCCTAGCTTCACACAATTACTGGAAGCAGGGGGGACACTGCTGGCCTAGCTTTGTCAAAAGTGGAAAAAAATCTGCTTTGAAAACACTGTTGTAGTTACATGTTATATCTTGTATATTTTACTCATGTAGAAATAGAAAAGGAGACACTGGTTGGAGCGGTTATCTTACGCATTATCTCAGCAGCATCTCAGAAGTTCTGTCCTCATTATGGAGTTGGCAGCTTTGCACACTTAAATGAACAACAGTACAAAACCAGATGACTAGCCCAGTATATGCAGATCATGGTGTGAATGACATTGTAAGGAGGATGAAGTTATTTTGTTTCTGGTTTGGTGCAAGTTTGAATGTTTAAATATTGATATTGAAGGTTGTTGGCTCAATTCAACAACAGTTGTTTTCAGGCGTTCAATAGATTTTTGACACTGATCTGTGTGATATTTAAAACATTTTTAATCTTTTTTTGATTATTTGCAGCCATTTCCACCCAGAAAGGCCACAGCAGGGCGAGTCGTTCACATCTGCAACCTCCCTGAAGGCAGCTGCACAGAGAATGACGTCATCAACCTGGGACTACCCTTTGGCAAAGTCACCAACTACATCCTCATGCGCTCTACCCATCAGGTACAATAACATTATTATTTATCAATGATTTGTTCATTTGTGTGTGCATCATTATAAAAGGCATACATATTACATTTTTGGTACTTGGCTGACACACCCATTCCGAGCGACATATATTGACATATATAGCGACAACCAACTTTAAAATAAGCACCATATAGCATCCAGGGTCACAGTCATCTTCTTTATTTTGCCATTTGTGCATGTGTTATCAAAGTACAGCTGCTTGTCAGACCTACAGTAGGTCTATGGACTTTTATGGCAGCATCTTTAATTACATACTACCATACTACTCTAAATCATCCTGAAAGTCTTGCTCTCTGTGTCTGTTTGCACAGATTTCTGTCCTGAGGAACTCCAAAAGAAGGTGTTGATCCTGTGAATATTTTCACTTGGAAGAAATATGTCAAAATACAAATCAGCAAATCATCTATATGCATTTTTATGATTATCAACAGCCTTTTTCTGCTGCAGGAGTTATGTGATATTGTGTACTTTGTCATAACTTACTGGCTGTTTAACTACCAGTACATGACATCTCACTCAGGTTCCCAGGTTTCAGTTATCAGAATTGAACTACGACATTTAAATCATCACCCCTATCACATTTAAGCATTCATACTAAAATCATGGTTTTGGTTACAGCGACTGTTCTGGTGATTTATTATGGTAATGAAATGCGATACTTTGTCATGATGATTTTCAAAGATTTGCTTGCATCCAGTGTGACATCTGACATGTGAAATATATTTGTGCAGATGTCCTGCAAGTAAAGCCATATAACTGTCAGAAGGGGATTATTGTTTACAGCAATTTCCTGTTCTCCCAAAAGGCATTTCTGGAGATGGCGTATGTTGAAGCAGCTCAGGCTATGGTTCAATACTACCAACTTACTCCAGCTATGATCAACAATCAGAAACTTCTCATACGAATGTCCAAGAGGTACAAGGAGCTGCAACTGAAGGTAAGACTGAAGAACAAAGTAAACAGCGGGTTATAGGCTGTGTTAGCCAATTACTAAACATGGATTTCTGTTCTGTATAGAAACCAGGTAAAGATGTTCAATCGATCATCCAGGATATCAGCTCTCAGCGGGAGAGGGATGAGATGCAAGAACTCGAACAGTGAGGCAACTTTTCATTCTCCTTTCAGTCTCAAATGTTTGTTTTTGTGTAGCCGATTACTTTGAGTCACTAATCGAGGGAAGCAAAATGGAAATTCAGCGAGGTTTAAATGTCACTAATGATTATCACTTAAGTTGAATTAATGTGATATCTCTGATCTCAAAAATAACAACACAAAGTACATTTCTCCATGTAATCGACCTTTCATCATAATCTCCCTCCAGCTATATGCCAGAGAGAGCTCGCTCCCGCAGCCCTATCAGCCGCTCTCTGAGCCCTCATTCCCACAGCCCCAGTTTTACATCATGCAGCTCAGCCCACAGCCCCCAGGGGGCACAATGCAGGGGTCCGGAGAGAGGCAGCAATGGCCTGGGCCCCCGCCGGGGCTCTTGGGATTGGTCATCACACTTAAAAAGGGGTGAGGACGAAAGGGAGAGGGATGACCCATGGAGGAACGGGGGCAGCGTAGATGACGATCGGTCTAATGGACGGGCAGCCGACCGTCGGAAGGCTTATCAGAAACCCTTGGATCATATCGGCTTGAGATCTGCAGATGAGCGAGGAGGAGGAGGTGAAGGGATGAGGGGCAACAGAGACTGGCACCCACGCGGCAGCCCTCAAGGCGTGTCCTTCAACTCTTACAGGAACGTGGAGGATGACTTCTACATGAAGGAACAAATGTACAAGTCAGACAAGCCGCCCAGACCTCCATACCAAAGGCATGATACAAAGCCAAAGAGGAGGGATGGTGGTGACTACCACAGTAGATCCAGGCATTCTGAGTTTGAGATGACAGAGGAGCAACTTCGCAGAACACTAGAAGACAAGAGGCAGAGTTCACCAGACAGGGGCAGGAGCAAAAAGACGAGCAGGAGGAACACCACTGCGGAAAAACATGAGAGAGAAAATGCTACTGAAAAAACTGTGAGTAACTTTTGTAAATGTATAGTATTGTTGTATGCCTGCTTTACATAAAACATCCTTCTAGCTGCTAAGTCATTTCTTTTCCCAGGATCGACAGTCAAAAGAAAAATCTGTGTCACCTCAGCGAAGCAATAAGCCAAAAGAAGCTACTGGATGTAGTAAAAATAGAGACACTGTAAGTAAGCATTTTGATCTTTATTACACATTTAACCCCACCTGTAGTTGGAGTAAAGTATTAACAGCTGTTTTCTTGATCCATTCTCTAAGGTGAAGGAGTGGGAAAGTGGAGATGACACTGATGAAGAGTGTTGGTATCCTAAGAACATGGAGGAACTGGTCACTGTAGATGAAGTGGGAGGAGAAGATGATTCCATTATTGAGCCAGACCTTCCCGAGCTGGAAAAGTATGCATCCTGCCCCAAAGAGTCTGCAGAGGAAGAAGCAGTGGAGGAGCATATATTACCACCTACCTCCTCCTCCTTGGAGGCGCAGGAGACATCTAAAGAAAAGTCTGACCAGGAAAAGTCCTGTGAGGATGCTGGAGACCAGGCAGAAACATGTGTAACTGAGAAGCCAGGGAATGTTTTAACTGCAACCAGTCCTGAAGACCAGAAACTCAGCCCAGTGGCTCCTGAGCCACCAATCACCAACCTTAGTGACTTCCCCAGTGAGGAGTTCAAGGCTGCACTGGAGGAGACCTGTTTAGAGGATAAAGTACCAAAAACCAGGCCATCAGAAGAGCCAATGGAAAATCACATTTATCTATCAGAGGACAGCAAAACCCTGGAAGTAGGACAGGTCACAGAAACAATCAATAATGGGGTTCAACACAAGGATGGCAGTCTTAAAAAAGGTACTTTTCAAAAGAGAAGTCAAATTTTTGCAGTAGAACCACATCAGATCCAGGATAGGTTTAGATTTGTTCAGGTTTATCTCAATAGGATAGATTAGTCAATTAATCAATTAGTCGATTAGCCAAAAAATGAATCTGCAACTATTTTGCTAATCTATGAATCATTTAAGCATTTAAGTTTCATCCAAAAATGCAGTCTGAAGTTCAGAGTAACAAAGAGCAAGTGGATATTTTTCAAAGTTACGTTCTCTTTAGGACCAAATTCTCTCTTTGTGTTTCCCTGTTGAGCTGCGGTGAAGGGACAGTAAGAAAAAGAGGGACTAACTGTGGAAGATATCCACTTGATTTGACTTATTCACACTGCTGAAGCCTCATATTAGCTTCAGCTGAACTTTAAAAAGTATCTCTACTCAGAACGAGGACTGTGGATTTTGTCCCCCATTTCTTACATTGAAATCTCTTTAGGAAGGGAACTCTTTACAGCCAGTACGGACAGGACCAACAGTCACAGCAGTCATAACATCGGTTATATGTAACTGTTGCACAAGCATCTTTAGCTTTTCTTTCTTCCCTATTTCCTCTCCCTTATTACAGTTTACCCTTTGTTGAATTTAAGTCATGATTAACTGTTAGTCATTAGCTACACGCATACACAAGCACAAACAGAATAGAACAGGATATACACATCGCTTGCAGGAATGATTGCTGCAAACAACTTGGTATTTTCTTCTTCATTAAAGAAATAGTTTCAGATATGCATCCTGCAACTCTGTTATGTAATGTTCTAAACTTGTGTCAAAAGAAACACATATTGTTGAGTAAGGTTTTGTGCATCCTGCCTTTCTCATAATTGATGTGCCTTTTACAGAAATTGAGGTCCCCATACCATCTCATGATCAAGACAAAGCTGTCAGTGAACACAGCATCTCTTTAGGTAAGCATAACAAGTTTTATTATCACTCTGATTCTAGCTTGAATGTTTTAAAATACACTGAGAATAAATAAAATCATTGAGGACCTCAAATATCGTCCGTACTGTTCTAATTTTGTCAGCAAATATCAGGTTATATAAAAAAAAGACTCAGCAGGAGCAACAATGCTGAAAACTGTATCAGACTTCTCTGGCTGGATTAAACACTATATTTATTTTTGTCACAGACAGAAGTTCATGGTGTCTTGAGCCTCTAATCTTAGTCCTAAAGATAAAGTGTTATCATGTACACCATTAATAAGTGCACTGACAACCTGTTGCATTAGCACTCTAATTGGCTGGAATTGCTTGGCCACTTGCTGAACTATTTCCGTGAGCAGGTTGTGAAATGTACCCCTGAGAGATGATATTTATATTATCATTAGGGCTTGAATGACACGGCCAAGCACATGGCCAGTGTCTGGCCTGCTGCGTGGAGACTTACATAAGCCCTGATGCAGTGTGACAACAATAAACCACAGTACAGACACAAGAGTGTGGCTATTTCTGTTGTATGATGCCCCGAGAATGTGTGTGTCCAGAGCAAACTGGGTCCATTGATAGCATGGCTGAGACAAATTTAACGCAGATGAGTCATCTGGTTGTTGTTGTTGTTGCCATTTTGTTAATTTTTTATTGTCACAGTTGTTGTTCTTACTGTCTAATTTCATGTTTGAGTCATCTGGTTGTTGTTGTTGCCATTTTGTTAATTTATCATTGTCACAGTTGTTCTTACTGTCTAATTTCATGTAATCAAGGTATAATTGTACTGGAATACATGCAAAGTACACACATGGCTGACTCGGTAAAGATACACTTAATAATAATATGTTTTTTTGTTAAAGGGTATTCATCTTATCAGCATAAACCATTAAGTAAGAGAATAGTGTCACATCCATTATTCATTCAACATAGAAAATAAAATGGTGGTGTTTTTATGGACACTTTTCATGTACAGTTTACTAAGATCCAATCTCATGCTTTCAGTGTTTTGAAGTTAGTTTTCAGATACAGTACATCTTGCTGTCAATGTGTGAAGTTCCTCACTGACTGAATAGAGTTCCCTTTGAATTGTATTTCATATCTGAGTGACATAAAGCACTTATGAAAAGTAAAGAAAAATGTTTTCGTTTTGGTTTTAATCTTTATCACAGATATATGTTGTTTTCCATTCTAATATCTTTTTCTTTAATTTAAAACATTTTTTTTTTGACTGGAATCTGTTATGTTGTGGTTATAATGTAGAAGTGAGTGGTGTAGTGAGGAGTGCACCCAGTGAGGTTACATTATTTAGCCTGCCGTTGACAGAGGCGTGGTTTAGTTTCTCTGTGTCAGAAGAGGTGAATGAATGAGGAAAAAAGATGTACAGTAAATAAAAGAAACAGGATATTTTTGCTTTCACTTACAAATTTTTCATTTTCATCTTAGAACTAAGACACAAAGTGCAGCATGTAATCTTGCCTCAAGTACTATCAGTGCAAATACTGATAGTGTAAACCGTCATCAGTCAGGTGGTTGAATTCTAATTGTTGTGTTCACTGTCTAACAGGAGTGGAGTTCATTGTGCCAAAGACGGGCTTCTACTGTAAACTCTGCGGACTGTTCTACACCAGTGAGGAGACTGCAAAGACTACTCACTGCCGCAGCACTGTACACTACAGGAACCTACAGGTACACACTGCACACTGGTGACACACCCGTCCTTCAGGTGACGATGATGACAAGAAAGGAATAAAATGACAATCTGGAATTATACATTTCCACATTTTATTCATTCTTTTCTCCGTGAATTATACGAGCACGCTAACCCTCGCTGAGGTAGATGTGTGCACTGTATGCACATATACAACACGTCTGCCTGTGCATTTGCCTTCCCTCCTTTTATACTAACGATTGTAGTATCAAAAATTATAATTGGTCCACAGTCAATGCAGTCTGGTAGCAAAATTCACGAGATGACACCACCTGTTGCTGGGTTGGTGAGTATGTCTTCACGCTCATACATTCAGCATGAGCATGTTATACTCATTTTCTTTGCCTTCTTATGTTCGTCTTATTTCTGGGATAAATCTTTCTTTAAGAGTTTAATCAAATATGGTGTTTTCTAAATAGGACTGCAAACGGCAGTGAAAATGTGTGACCTGTCTGTTGGTCGACATGAGGATCAAATTGGTGTGACCATCAGTAATATATAGTAGTGTACCATATAATGTGTACCAGTTTTTTATGCACTAATATTCCAATATGCTCTGTGTGTATTTTAGTTGTTGAGTTTATATTTAGTATCTAAACTCTTTTCTTGCTATATTGTAATTTGGCAATATGCACTATAGTGCTAAAAGATTACTTAAATAATTGATTATTATTATTATTATTAAATTATTAAATGTCTTTGTGCTTTGTACTGTTTGTTGGACAAAACAAGCAATTTAAAGACGTCACCTTGGGCTGTGGGAACTTTTGATGGCCTTTTTTTTTTGTATTTTCTGACGTTTTGTAGACTAAACTGATTATTATAATTGAAAAAAAGAATCAACAGATTAATCAAAACTGAAAACGCACGAATGCAGTCAAACACAAACTCAGAAAAGTGCAGCAATATAGACTGATACATCCTAGCACACACACACACAAACCAACATACACACTGCATGTAAACTTGCAACTGTATTAGGTTTCTGATTATTGGCCATTCAGCACCGAGCCATCTTGCATTTCTCTCGTCCCCGGCAGAACAGCTGAGGGCGGAGGAGCAGCGATTCCCTCACATTTGACGGATTACATTCCAAGAGGAAAAAACTGTTTCTAACAGTTGTGCTGTCTGTCAAAGCTCTGTGTGTGTGTGTGTTCTGGTATTTAATGGTTTTAGATTCGATTTTGTCCTTTTTTTGACCATAGATTTTTGTTTTACTTCCCTGACTCGTCTACATAGTTTAACTTCAAAACTCAGTATTTTTTTGTTGTGGATTTGTTTCTGCATTTTAAGAGAAGTACAGTATATATTCATAACCTTGTTTTAAAATTGGATGTTGTCAATTCAATTTAATGTCAGTTTAAAATCCAATACAGCATAAGCTACTGCTTTGCTTTAACTGCTGTACAAAAAGAAGAAGAATTAGATATTTGAGTCAAGCTAAAGGGAGACGGTTTTACTAACATCGTTTTTGGGGGCTAATACTGATTATTTTTTGCACTGAAGCTGGTAATTGCTGATATCATATGTAGATATATAAAACCTTAATTATACAGATTAGAATGTGTCACTTCATAATTGTATTTGTGGGAAATCCTTTCAAAAAGCATTTGGACTACTGGTGACTGCAGCCCTAGATACAATTGTTTAGTAAACTCATACAATTACCTCCAACATGCTGATGGAGGAAACGACTGGTCAGATGGCTGTTTGACGACAATCAAGATGCTGCTTTCTTGTCCTGATATATTTTGGATTGTAAATGTTGTCTTTTTCTCGTCCACAGAAATACCTGTCCCAGCTGGCAGAGGAGAGTCTGCCGGGCTCATTTGCTGAACCCTCGGCTGCACAGTGACGTCAGCTTGACCTCTCACGTCTTGTACAGCGAACAGCAGAGGAAAGATTTGTGTGTGTGTGTGTGTGTGTGTGTGTGTGTGTGCGCTGTTGGTGCAAGGCTATGGACAACTTCAGCATTGATGATGTGACACCTGGGAGCTGGAGTATGTGGACGATTGCACTGGTTTTGATATTTTGGGGGGAGGGATGCTTGGATGTCTAGAATGGCACTGACAATCCCAGCCACAGATGCTCTCGATTTTGTACATACCTGAAGTGTAATGTATAGTGACGCTACAGTATTTAATTGCAATTATTTTGGTTGATCAATTTTCTTACAGTTTATGTCAGTGGATTGTGTGTGATAAAATGTATTTGTTTTTTTTGAAGGGAAATGTATTTGCAATGATGTCTAATTACTGAGAAGACAAGCTGTTACAGTATGGGCTTATGTTAGTCCATTTGCTGAGTTTAAATAAATTATTCTCGTCCTAGCAACAATGATACATTTACAGCTGCGAAATGACTTGAAATGTGTGCCATGGAATGTTTTTACTCAGTTAAAAAACTGAGGCAGATTCTCAGGTTTGTTGTATTTGTTGAACAGATTTCAGTGTACAGCTCAGTAAACAACATTTACATTTTTATTTATATCTGGGGCTTTAAAGGCTTTTGCTGTTTTTCTTTCACATTTTGCCGGTTTGTGCACTACAATATCTATCAGGTAAAAATTGTACATCATTTGGATTGATAACGATGCAACTATGCAAAAGATCTTTATTTTCTTGAGGTTTTATGTTGGATTTCATTCATTAAACAATCCCAGTCACATTTGCCAACATATGTAATGCCTTAAATATTGAAGACCTTACACTGGACCATGTGTTTAATTTATCAGCATTAAACATGCAATGTTTCATGTTATAGTGATTTGCTCAGAGGGATTATCAAGCTAGAATTTGTTTTTGTATACTGTGAATACTGATCCTGTGACATCAACGATAGTGTTGTTTTCTTTGACAAACTTTTCATATGATTTTTGATGCAAAAAAAAAAAAACTTTAATAAACATTTTAAACTTGTTTCAACAGGTATTCTTGCTTTTTTTCTCAAATGAACACTGTGTAGAGTCTAACAGTCACGAACAGCCCACAGACAGGCTACAGTACACCATCCATCCATTTTCTACACCAGTTTATGGTAGGACTTGAGTGGGAGTGTTGTAGAAGAGCGCCCCCAAGTGTTGAGGCAAAAACACATCTGGGTGCTGAAGCTAAATGCGTAGGTCTAAACAGATGTGTAAAACTCATGTTTGGATATTTTTGTTTGTTTGGATATTTAACATTGATCCAGTCCATTGATCCAAAATGATTGTCCTTTTTATTAAAATTCCCACTGTCACACATTCAGTCTGCTTACTCACACAGTAGGTTTACACAACATAATATTCTTAAGTGAACTAACTATTCAGGATGGTCAGCATGTTTCGGCCAAAAGAACAAATTATAATTATTTTGACAAAGTCAAACAATTATCATCAATATCATCATCATTAATAAATCAGAGTGTTGTAGATGTGATAAACAGGCTACAGGTTTTCTACAGTATAACCGATAGGGGGCAGCACTTAATAAACCACACAGACTCCACAGAACGTGCGAGAAGAAAATCCCGTGTTGCATTTTCATTGGTTCTTTGTTTTAAAAACCCCACACACCTCCAGCCAATCAGATGACGAAAACACGGATCTACGTGCCAGAGTTGCTGGGTAGATGAAACAAAAACAACAGCGTTTGTGTCAGAGTTTGAAGCTTGGACACAACAGACGGTCAGTGATTTTATTGTGAGTTATTTAATCGACAGAACAAGGTAGACAGAAATGCATATTTTTGAGTAGTTGTGAAAGATTTAACGATTTTATCGATGTAGCTAAAATATGTAACACCGAGCTAGCGGACTCTGTACAGTTAGATTTGATCTTTTATTGACGCTTGGGCTTCAACAACAGATAAATGGCGAGTCAGCGATGCATAAAAAGGGCTTAACAAACTGTAAACTGCAGATTTTGATTTTGTGTCGTTGTAATCGTTTTATATGTGTAGTTAGGTAACGTTACTCTGGAGTTTGGTCCTTTGACGCAGCTCTTTCCTTTGACAGCGAACATTCAAGCTAACGTAATGTTAGTCATTGTTTATCAACAGTGTGACTTTGAATGAAATAGGGGGAGGGGAGGCTGTTGCGTTGCAGCATGTCTGGGCATGTTATTAGCGCATGTCTGCATATAACATTTCTGTATCCTTTTCAACATTGCAGGTATCATTTGAAATTATTTTTTGCACGCTGTTCTGCTGCAAAATCCTATTTCTCTTGTAAAACATGGCAACTGACTGCGAGGCCTGGCTGAACGCAAACCCCGTTGGTAAGTATGAGCCATTCTCAGCCATTTAAATGTTCCTTCAGCTGTGTCTGATGTGGGGCACTGGGACTTTTTCATGCGGAAGTGGTTGATTGCGTTTTCTTTTCTTTTTTGCACTGCCTGTAGGTTTAGTGATGGCGAATTTGGCTTTTGTTTCATTTTGCTGCTCATCCTCCACTTAGTGGGTGACTGCAGATAAAATTAGTAGAAATTATAGTATAATTCAGTCTGACATAAAGCATTGTTTCCTGAGTTTATTGTATTTGCACAAAGAAAAATGTATGTCAGCTCTAGTTTCACTGATCTGTTCTGCACATAAAGGCTACTTACTCACAGTTTGTCAACTTAAACATAAACTTTACTCAATTTTTCCTTGTAATCCAACAGAGGCGGACGACCTGAGTGACTCCTTTGTATCTGGAGATGAAGACAATGGAAAATCGGCCATCTCCAACAAAAACTTCAACAATGAGATTAACGGCAACTGGCTGTCCTCGTCTAGTAACAGCATCCATGAAGCACGTCTCAAGGCAAAGGCCAAGCGGAGGCTGAGAAAGAACTCCTCCAGGGACTCTGGCAGGGGGGACTCTCTCAGCGATAACGGAGATGTGGTCAAGGGAACCTCGGTGGCTCCCACCAGCCCCAAGAGCAAGCTGCTGGACAGAAAGTCCCGATTGGGCAAGGGCAGAGGTCTGCCAAAGAAAGGTAAGAAGATTTAACATTTTAATAAATTAAGTTTTTTTTTTTAATATGACAGTATGATAATGTTATGTTATCATGTAATCCCGTGATACCAAAGAGATCAAATGTCTCGGTTTCTCTAATTTTCAAAGGATAACCTTTTGCTAGTCGTTACCACAGGTGAGTAAAAGTTAATCAAAGAGCCATTGGTGTTTCAGTGCTTTTCTGGAAAAGTCCATTAGAGGTTAAATAATAACCTTGGAAACATTTGTGTATAGTGTATGAGTACTGTAATATTCTATCAATACATGGGTGAATATCTCACAATATGTTGATAGAATAACACCTGGCATTGATAGAATAACAGCTGGCTGTTATTTTAAGGGAGATTGAGTGTAAAGTTACTCTCATAAGGTTTATGGAGTATTTGTTTGATTTGTTTAGTTGTTTTTGTGTCGCTGAAATGAGACCACCTTGTGTGCCAGGGCACCGTGATAGCTATAGGTATACACTTTCTTATTGTGTATGACCCTACTGACCGCATTAGGCATTCAGCTGAAAATGTTGCATAATCGCTTACAGTCATTCCTTATCCAATTTATATATCAAACCCAAGATGGCTCCTCTGACCAGCCTTCTCCTTGCCCCTAACTGTATTTTAGCAGTAACACTGACACATCACAAACATGTAAGTAGATCACAATTTAGCTAGTGTCAACATCTTCTGATAGTCCAGCTGTCTCTCACTGCGGGTCCTCATTCAGTGATGCAAGCATGCAGTGTCTTCTTATATGTCCAAGCAGACTGCAGTACAGTTCAGTCACTGTGCTTTTCCCATTGGGCAGTGGAACTGGAGCAAGTGTGGTTTCTCTTGGCACAGTGTCTGTCCGTTTTTCTGGTTACATAACAGAGCTGCCACGCCAGTGGAGCCCTGTTATCTGAGCTCTCCTGCATTAAAAGTTCATGCTTTGCAGTTTTAAAAGACAAATGCATTGTCTGTGCAGAATCTCTGGTGAGAGCAAACTGGTGTACACAATGTTTTAACGCTGAAGTGGGACCGTTCGCACAACCAATGTGGGCTGCGCTAAATATAGCGGCATGTCATTTGCCACATACTGTGTGGGACTAATGGAGGTTTCAAAGCATGTCACACAAGCTGCTTTGTATTGGGCTTCTTAAACTGTCCGCAATCTGTTAGTGCTGACCTCAGACCCAGCAGATGTGAAACACATACAGGCGTCACCTCCCCAAGGAGAGGGATTATATCTCGCAGCATGTTTGGTCCTTGGGTTAAAAGTTGTAGCATGGGAACAGATTACACACACGTAATGATTCATATAGCATTAGCATTAGTAATATTATTATAACAACTGTAGTATTACCTTTTTTTTGGACCACTGGACAAGACCTTCCTGAAGTCTAACTCGTGTTATAAACTACAGCAGAGAGATGAGCTGTGTGAGATGAAGAAGTCAGATAGAGAATGGTTGTGGGATTTTTTGGGTACAGAGATCATGCAGTAAATGGAGCATCACCGGTTAAAATCTATTGTGTGGTTCTGAGTAAAACACTGAGCACCTGCCTCTGACACTGAATGTGAAGTAAAAGGCCTACTGGTTTACCTTTTGTCGAAATGTCTCTTACTTTTCTTCACTGTCGTGTCCTTCTTGACGTTAGAACTCTACCTACACATGTAAACAACAAATCAGTGAGACTTGACACTACAAGGACGTTAATGAAAATATCACACATATTTGAAAACAATCAGGGTTTGAGGCTCAGGACCACAAAATAACCGGTGGGGTACCAATACTCTCTCAGCACGTCTGGGATTTGTCTGGAACTAATCTCATTTTATAGTGGGGGGTTTGACCTTAAATTGCTTATAAGATTTAATCTGACTAATGTTACCTGCTACATCAGCATCACCTCTCTGTTTCCAAATATTTTGATACATGACACTATCCTCTGTAACCCTCACCACCCCACTTTCTTAGTTTTGAAAAGGGTTCGAAAGTGTTTTTCAGGGGTTATATTTCAGGGTCATCATGTTAAGAGACCCTAATGCTCTCAAAAGCTACTGCTTAACTTTCTTTCCATTGTAATTGTTTGATGGAAGTAAAAGCTGTTTTGTTTTTATTTTTTACAAACAACTCATATTTCAGGTAACCAAGACATGTGGGCCACTAAATCTTTTGAAAATGATCGGGATGTTGTCAGATATCATGGCTAATATTGTCACTGACCTTTGTCCGCAGGTGGGGCTGGAGGGAAAGGCGTGTGGGGCCGATCTGGTGAAGTTTATGAACAGGAGGAGGTAGATGAGAAAGACCCCAACTATGACGAAGCTCAGGTACTGACTGTGGTGTTGATATTGTACACGTTCACTATACATGGAGTGTTTAGAAGAGCATGATCACTTGTAAAATCGAATGCAATCCAACGCACAGCCCTACATGAAACTTTTCTCATATTGAGCTTATAATGTGTAATAATTCTGTTGTTGTTATATGGTCATTTATGAAGGTGTTAGTTTGTGACCTTGCTGTACCAAATTGCATCATATAGTGTGTTTTTGTTTCTATTATTTTTCTATATGGTGGATAAAATAACAAAAATGTCTCATTAATCTGTCATATAAATAACAAAGTGTGAGTCATTTATTGTAAATGTGATTGTGTTTTGACAGGAAAACTGTGTGTATGAGACTGTGGTTCCCCCGCTGGATGAGGGGATCTTTGAGAAGACAGTCACCCCCATAGTGCAAGAGTACTTTGAACATGGAGACACAAATGAAGTAGCGGTGAGTGTGCAGGAAACTACCTGCGTGACAGACGCAGAAATCGACTTAGAATTCTCTCCTTTGCAAAGAGCTGTAAAAATAACAAGACAGGAACACAACCACCAAGCCTGTGCCAAGTTAGCGTCTCTCTCCACATCCAGGAGCTGCTTGCAGGACTGAACCTGGGACCCATGCGGAGCGGGGTGCCCTCGCTGGCTGTGTCGCTGGCCCTGGAGGCCAAAGCCAGCCACCGGGAGCTCACCTCCAGGCTGCTGGCTGACCTGTGTGGGTCTGTTCTGTCCCGCAGCGACATGGAAAACTCCTTTGACAAACTGCTCCGAGAGCTGCCCGATCTGGTTCTGGATACACCCGGAGCCCCGCAGGTGAGTCTTCTGAGATAAGCGTGTGTACACCTGTAGCTCAAGTCACTTACTGAATGTGTGTGTACGTACAGTATGTTATAGTGCTGCATATAAATCTTGAAATTACCTTAAATTGTAGTGAATTCAGGACGAGTATATACTTAAAAATCCAAACTAGGATACTGAATGAGTCGACTACCACTCAGGTTTGTTAGAGGATAAGGGTCAGTCGCTCTGGTAGACACATTTCCATATTTAATGCAAACAATACAGCAAACCCCTGGAGCTACAGTAAACTCACGTCATATTTTCTTCTCATTTATGTTTTAGGATATTTTAACGTTAAACACACGAGACCCGTCAGCCTTGTTAGCTGAAAGTATGCTTTCTGAGGTGGTATGTTTGAGTTTTTACACAGTCTGTGGCGGAGCACAGAGGAACAACGCTGTGGTTTGGTGTGTGTGTGTGTGTGTGTGTGAGATAGCTAGTGTGTGGTGTGTGTGTGTGTGTGTGTGTGTGTGTATTTGAGCTCTTTCCTTTTCAGCCTGCACAGACATGAGATCTCTGGCCATTGTCTGTCTGCGCTCGCAAAATGCAAGCTCAGCGAAGGGCGCTCAAAGGGTTATTGGTCACCCCCACACACACCCTCCTTTCACTGTCTCATTTGGGCTCGCTAGTCATTTCTGTCCCACTCTCACAGTTCCCTCTGGGTTTAAAGGGGCATTATGTCTCCGCGTTGCCCCCACCTCCTTCCCTCTACCCCTTTCACTCTCTCTTTCTCAGTGTCTCTCACACTCACCCACACACACACTGCAGACTCCTCTCTTTCTCCTCATGTGCCTGCCAGTCTAGCCACAGCCTCAGGTCAGATGAGACAGAGCAGCCTCTCGTCTGAACAGGAACAATGATCAGTGATGAGCGCAGGCTTTGTGGAGACCAGAAGAGCAAAGCCAGCTATTTCGTTTCCCTAAATCACTTGCTCGCTCTACTGTAAACAAACACACACGTGCCCCTGAGGACACTGTCAGTCACCTGTAATGTCAGTGTTTTTGTGGGGTCTCCAGTTCTTCAAAGTGCAAGAATTTTGTAGTTGTGACCTAGTAATGTATAACAGCGTTGCTGCAGGTATTTTCTAGTTCACTTGATTTTAACAGCAAATGTTTTAACATTCGTTTGTTTCACTTAAAAAAATATACGTTTTTAAAGGAGTGGATTCAATTAATAAAACGTTATGTATTTTCATGCAACAAAACCTTATTCGGTTTACCGCTGCAAGAGGACACTGTAAATATGACTTAAATATGACTTTCTATATAGAAAATACAAATGAATTCACAGATTTAAAAAAAATAACAACCAAAAACTAGTGAGCCATACAAATGCCAGTGTCTTTCTGAACAAATGTTCATTCCTCACGGCATTCTTGAAAAGTCCCTGCACAAAAAACGAGTTGTTTTTGAATGACTGACGCTCAAACCCTTGACTTTCGGCTTCAGTCACCTTTTGACTTCCTTACATTAAACAAGGGGACCTGTTTTATGATGCATAGACAGAATAACTGGTCTAAGAATCAAGTGTCTATCAAACTGTGCTATGTTCAACATGGTGCGTGATATGTATTTAGGCTTGTTTACATTTTTCCCATATTCTGTGTCTATGTTCCAGTTGGTGGGCCAATTCATTGCACGTGCTGTTAGCGACCAAATATTGTCCAAGAGCTACATCGAGGGCTACAAAGGCAGAGTTGACTGTGAATACACAAGGTATGTGATTGTGATTTTGCTTTGCTGTTTAATGCTATTATCATGAAAATCTTTAGTGAATATGTCAGGGTTTTAAGTGTTAGCAGGATGGAAATTAGCACCAGCCACCAGCTGGTAGATTTCAGACACAAAATAATGGTTTACTATTGAGTGGCTGGTGAATTTGAACATTTATCTGTCAGTGGCTGGTAGATGTTCACATTTTGAAAAATGAATTTCCCACCCTGGTTTGCAAGTGAGATTATAGTGACTGCTAAAGATATGAGGTTATTGAGTCCATAATATCATACAGAAGCCTTCTTGTATCTTTAATAGTCATATCATTAAATATAGCATAAAGAGAGTGGTCACTTCACAAAGGAAGGTAAAAAAAAAACAGGTGTTGCAAATGTGTGCAACACTGGAGGTTTTGCATTTTAGAGGAGAAGCAGTGTGATCACTTGCAGGTTGGGGAGACGGGACAGTAATGAATGTAGGGATGAAAGTTAGTGTTGCAGTGTGACAAACCTTGGCTGTTTTTTAATCTTCCAGGGCGGCACTAGACCGAGCGACAGTGCTGCTGAAGATGAGTATGGGCGGCCTACGCATCGACAACCAGTGGGGGACAGGCGGGGGCCAGAGACCTGTCACGCAGCTCATCAAAGGGGTAAATTACACAAAGCAGACTTGAGAAGACAGCGGCAGTAGACCTGTGCTTTGTGAGCAATAGTCCAGTATCTTCTGCTGGTCTTCTGTGTGTTCGTTTATTTTTGTGTTGTTTTTCATTTCACCTTTTCCAACCAAACTATTTTATAAGTTTCTGTTATAAAACTTTATCTGATTCAGTAAATTCAACAGCATGAAGAAGGCAACGTAGACAAGGAAGCTGTGAAAATGAACACAGTATGCAGGTGAAAGGTTGGGCAACATTCATTTCAACAAAACTCTTTTATCAATGCAGCACCCCTGTTCTGCTTAGAAAGCCTGAACACACATACAAATCCAAGTCCATTTTGACTGATTGGTGCTTTTGTGTTTTTTATTTTTATTTTTTTTACAACTCTATTGTAGCTGTAAGAAAAATGCCACAGGTTAATAATTCTCTGTCCTGTCAGGTGAACCTGCTGCTGAAGGAGTACATCCTATCTGGAGACTGCAAGGAGGCTGAGAGATGCCTGAGAGATCTGGAGGTTCCCCATTTCCACCACGAGTTTGTCTATGAGGTAAACGCTTTGCTTTAGATTGAAGCAGAGCAGCCCAAACTCAGTCTCACTCCTAAAATCATCACAAAAGCAGGTGTGTCAGAGGCTGAACAGGAAAATAAAAAAACTCCTTAAACTGTAAATGTTTATTCTACACCTGAACAGTATTGTGTGTGCAGATGATCATCATTTCAAACATTTTGTCTTGGTTTAAAGTTTTTATTTTTTTATTTTTAACCCTCGTTGAGGAGTATTGGTCTGAACTAAAATATGTAGATAAAATAACTGTACTGCAGCAAGAGCTTCTAGTAGCAAAGGTTTAGAGTATTAATAGAAGGCTGAATGTTTCTGCAATGTCCCTCAGGCGATAGTGATGGTGTTGGAGTCCAAAGGAGAGAAAACATTCAAAATGGTTCTGCAGCTACTGAAGTCGCTCTCTTTGTCCTCCGTCATCACTGTGGACCAAATGAGAAGGGTAAGGTGCCACCTGGTGTTTGAATTATGCACTGCACATAATTATTTCACCAGCTCATGTGTTTGCTACCCTTATAAGATGCTGTTTTATATACAGTGTGTGTGTGTTTTTCCTTCATAGGGCTATGAAAGAGTTTATATGGACATTGCTGAAATCAACATTGATGTCCCTCGTGCATACTTCATCCTGGAGCAGTTTGTTGATAAGAGCTTCAGTATGGGAATCATTGATGTAAAGTTAAGAGATCTTTGTCCCTGTCGGTAAGTGCACGCTGCTGGTTTTCTCAGACACACACCTTACGCTGCTCTCTGAAGGGAGCTGTTGTAGTTTTTTGTTATGACTGTGTGTTAATGTATTCTGTCTCTTGTCAGAGGCCGGAAGAGATTTGTCAGCGAGGGAGATGGTGGTGTTGTCAAGCTTGAAAGCTACTGAGGAGCCCTTTTTATGTGCCAGATTTCCTGAAAGGAAGAGGATAATGCTACTTTTTTACTTGCATATTTTTCAAAATAGTTGGGTACAATTTTTTTCCCTTCTAACAGTCAAAAGAATGTACATTTCTGAAATCGAGGTGGGGTAAAACAAAAAAAAAACAACTGCACTTTTGATTGAAACTGAAGTAGATCACTTTCTAAGTGTTTGAATATAAACATTCGCATAAGCTAACCCTTAAAGTGCCACACCTCTCAGTGTCAGTCATTCCATATTGTTTTGTACAGTATTTTCTTGATTTCACTGCCACTCCTTTTTGTGTTTTCTAGAAAGCAGTGTTTGTACAGAGATTACTGGTTTGTGTCAAGAGCTTTATAAAGGGGTATAAAAAAAAGAAATAAAGGGGAGCATGTTGGTTAAATGCAATACTCGCTCCCTAACTAGCTGCTGTTTCTATGCTGTGCTTGACTTTTTTTTTTTCTTTTTACCCTTTGAATTACACAAAGATGTCATTATTGAAGATATCAAGACATGAGTACAGTGCAAAAACCAGTCGGGTAACTTCACAAAATGGTGTTTAGAGTGTTTATTTTTATATCTGGGGAATACTGGCGTGAGAGATATACCACGTATTGCTCCTTGTTTGTTCATTAAATCACTATTAAATAATCCAAGACTGTTTTTATGAATGTCACAATATTAACACACAATACTAACTACATGTTGCATCTTATTTGACCCACTAATTGCTCTGCCCTACATTCACTCAACAAGGAGGCCGTTAACTGACATTTTCTTTTATGCATTAATGCCAAATTACAGGTGCGATAATACGAATAGCAAGTCTGAAGAAGTACACAGCTCTTAGTAGCCAACCACACTGGAAAAACTGCCAGGCAACAGATGTAATCCTTACTGATGACATGCAGTAGATCATTTGTCAGTGACTAACAGCAACATCGTAAGATTGGTGATTAAGCTCAGGTGACTCCACCACTCTGCTCTACGTAGCTAAGCGTCAGTAAGTTCTTGACATTGCACTTCACTGTCCAAATACTTGTTCTACTAGTGCTTGAAAACCCAGTTTGTGCCATCCATCTAAAGGAATTTTCTGCCAATTTGACTTTTCCTGCTGTTAAGAATCCTCCATCCGTCTATTGCAACTGCTCCTTCATTGCCAGTTCCTGCTGTTTGACGGCCTCTTGAGCCTCCATCTGCATCTTCTCCAGTTTCTCTAGGGTGACTGATTTGAGTGGGAGCAGCTTTGGCTTACATAGAACCATGGTAGGGACATCTTCCATGGAAAGTTGCCCTGTGGATGTTGCCAAAACAGAAGAAAAAAATAAAAATCACTCAACTCTAACATAAATTCTCACATTTCATCAACTAATCTTGGCTTAAATGCAAAGCTGATGAAAAGACACAAATGCCTGTAACACATTAGCAGTGAGAAATGTTCTGCCTACAATTAAACTTTAAAATAAAATACTGCAACTGTGAGAACATCACTGCCCAGCAGGTCTGCAGCCTGCAACCCCCAGGATTTTAAAGGGGGCCCCAATGTCACATTGGTAGGCTTGTTATATCTGTAGGCTCTCAGTTGTACAACAATGGTGGTGAGCTGTAAAAGAGACTGTAAAGAGGGAGCGCACAGCACAGAGCACCCACTGACTAATTTTGCAAGCTTTGGCAAATTTCTAAACAGTTCACATGTTGTATTGAGCTCCACAAACAGTCTTTTGTTTGTAACTACTGCTGTCCACATAGCTAACTGCTGTGGTACAAACCTTGTTTAGGCAGAACTTCTCTGAATATTGACTTGATTTCTGGCATTGTGTCTTCTGGGTGCTCGCTGAAAGGTAAACATATTAATTTATTACATTTATTATATTTTATCTGACACAGATTCATGGAACCAAAGAATTACGGGCAGTTGTACTTAATATCTGCGAATGCAAGCAGCTCTGCTCAAGAAGAGAAGCCAAAAATGTTTTTAAAAAATTGACAGCTGCTTATGTTGCTGGGTATTTCTGGGTTGATAATGACTGGTGATCTGACTCATGACTGCGTTACAAGACAGTAGTAAATTGAGAGAGATTGCATTCAGGCAAGGTTGGGGCACAAGCTTGGTTTGAACTTTAGCATAATTAAATGCACAGTTAAATGCAGGTTCGGTAATACAGAAGATCAAATTTCAAATTTGATTGCAGCCAGGTGAGATCAGTTGGTTACATATCAGTACCTATATATCAAGAACAGCAACATCTGTAGTAGAACTCAGACACAGATAACACCAGACCATCCTAAATGAAAAATGATTTAGCATCAGTGCTGTCCTGTGGTATATTTGTGAAATTTAGCATTGCGATATGTTGAATGTTCACGTTTCTCTTCTATTCGGCCTCAGTTTCAACAAGATGGTTTTGATGCAGCGTTAAAGTTAGTTAGTTAATGTCCAAATATATTACCATTATCATTAAAGCGACGTTTCTCTTCTATTCGGCCTCAGTTTCAACAAGATGGTTTTGATGCAGCGTTAAAGTTAGTTAGTTAATGTCCAAATATATTACCATTATCATTAAAGCGAAGGGACTGACTGAGTCGTTGGGCTAATTTAAAGATTGGGAGAAAAATCGGAACCCGTATCTTATAGCCAGGTTAGCTCGCTAGCTAGGTTTAGCACGTAACTAAACGACACAGCATAGACCCAGCAAAAGTAATGGTAGCTTTCTTTTAGCAAACTACCAGTCAAATATAGTTACTACTGCTGACAATACACTGCGATATATTTCCGTTATGTGAACACGTTAAACCTTGCTTATAAAATTGAATTGTTGATAATCCCACCTTTAGCACCAGAAAAAGATTACAGCGGTTGTCAAGCCAACGCTTCCGCGAGAATCACGTCACCTTCTTCTTCGCTTTATTTTTCAGGCACAGTGCTTTACTGACATCTACAGGCGGCGTTGAGAACAACACAACTCAAAATCATGACTGTAGAGTTTGTTTTTTCCACTGGTCATTTGTTTAATTAAGAGTTTTGCAGAATTGTTATAGTAATATGTTTTTGATGTGAATGTAGTTAGATATATACAGCAAACAAAGTAGGCACCCAATTAGGCAATCATATTTATAGTTTTGTCAATTAAAGTCACATAAAACCTATAATTTCCCAGTGATGAATAATACAGTATATAAATTCACATCTTTTTAAGTGCCTTTGTTAATTTTAGTTATTGTATTACAAAATCATTCAGTGGTAAAAAGTAATTACATTTACTCAAGTACTGTTATTCCATTTTATGCTACTTTACACTAATACTCCAATACATTTAAGAGGAAAATATTGTACTGTTGACTCCTATACATTTATTTTTCAGCTACATTTACTAGTTACATAACAGAATAAAATATTTTATACAAAACACATCATCATATCATGAAAAAATGATTCATTGTTATAGATGCAATTGCCCAACACTGTAATAAGAAGTTAAAATTTGCTCCAGCTCCACCAGCTGCGACATGAAAATGCTACTTATATGTTAATGCATTAATAATAACAATCCAATAATATATCAGAATATAAACCTCTAAAAAGGACTACAATGCATAATAAGTACTTTTACTTTTGATGCTTTAAGTATATTTTGCTGCCAATACTAGTGCACTTTTACTTAAATCCCCCTCCACTCAAAAATGTGCTTTGTTTATAGTTATTTGTTCGAGCTTCACTGTGCAGAATAATGTATGTACAGAGTTTGACACTAAAAGGCTGTTTTCACATTCATCCACTGAAGCATGATTTTGTGAAATCACAGCTAGTTGATGTAGCTGATGTTGTGTGATGAGGAAACTTGAAACCCCCAGGTCACATACACTGAGAATTGACTTGAAGGTGAAGTGGGAGACAGCTTGTTTCCAGCAGTTACACTTTTGAAATTATTATTTTTTTCTTTTTTGTATATTCATATATTCTTGATTTTTCAATGAGGGAGGAGTAGATGTAAGAATGTATAACAAGGCAACTGAACTTTCTTGGGGAAATTCATTGCAAACACAAATTATTATTCCAAGCAGAGAATTCTTTATCTGTCTTAAAACATGTATGGGGGGGGCGGGTCTTTAAGTTAAAATTTGAATGTAGAACTTTTATTTGTAATGGAGTATTATTATTATTATTATTATTATTATTATTATACAAAACTGAAACAAAACAAGGCATTTACGTGTGTAAGATATGTATGTAAATAAAGCCAATGTTTATCCAGGAATATTTGATTGTATTTCAAAGTCTCGTGATAACATTGGTTAGGCGTGCGAATGACGCAGTTTGGTGGCAGGGAGGGAGGGGAGCAGAGCAGCAGTGTAGGAAAAGAGGAGGAAGCAGCAAGGATGGCGGAGTCACACCTCTGAAGGTAAAACAGTTATATTATCACATTAACAGTGGACGTTTTACCCCCCACAGTACGGTTACGCATCACTCCAGAGATAATACACTCGTCAGTCTCTTGTTACGGTGTGTGTAACGCTAAAGTGTCATTTTGCGGTGGTGAGTACGAACGCACTCTTTTGTTCAGCTTCGGAATGGCCGCTGTTTTTCAGTGTTTTCTTTTTTTCCTCGGCTAATATTCAGTATACGGAAACGGCGCTTAGATACTGAGTTACAGTTAGTCCGCACCGTGTGTGCCTTCATTGGCTGCTCTGCTGGGGTATCAACTGCCTCCACCGGCTGTTCTCCTTGGGTGTCTGCTGCCCGAATGCGCTCAGCTGGCTGCAGCAGAGGTTTCCCCTCTCGGTCGAACTCACGGCGGAGGGGTCGGTCCGCGTCCGACAGCCGCTCTGCTCGGGCCTACACACACAGTTAGCTCTGCTTGAGATAAAGCTAACCGCTGGATGTGAGTAAATATGTCAGGGAAAACATCGACACCATTTGCACCGTCTAATACGCGTAGCAGTGGACGTTTGTTTTATTATTTCATCTTGGCCGTGCTGTTACTCTTCCTCGTTTGACTTAGAGGATCGTTCGCTAAAACACTGTTAGCTGGTAGGCTAACTTGCTAGCTAGCTGACGTTAGCAAGTTAGCAGTCTGGCATAACTGACGTTTGCTTTGCTGTTGACGTTTAGCTTAGCTGCTTTTATTTCCTGCCTTGTTGTCAGTCGTTTCAGTAGGTTTAGCCAGTGTATTTTTCTCGTTTGGAAGATTGGTCGCTAGAGATATGTATTGCAGATATTTTCTCCCAGTAGGTTTTAAGGCTGGCTTAGATAACATTAGACATTTTCATCCTACGTGAGTTGGCTAACGACAATTAGTTAGCTAGTTGATGTTAGGGTGGTAGGTTAACAGTCACAATGTAACGTGTAGCATTATTACTGTACGCGTCATGGCATTATTGTCACACTAATGACCATACAGTGGCACCAACCCTGGTATGCTTTCCTTAGGTGTTCATATTATGTAAATTATTTAATCTCGAAAGGCGACTTGACTTCCCGACCTGGTACCGTTTTGTCGGTAATCTGTTTCCAAGGATTTGTCATTGGCTCACGTAGCCATCAAGCTAGCTGCGTCCTGTGGAGTGCTGTGTAGTAGCGGTAGCTGATAGCTGCCACCTCATCTCTGTTTTGCCATTTCCCCCCCAATATTACACGGATAACCATTTAAACTGACAGACCATTCCTTGTACTTGGGTAGGAGCATACTGTCAATAACACAGAAGCAGGATTTGAGGTATTTCCTGAATCCGAATCTGTAGTGCATATCATAGAACTTCAGTTAGTTACATTTGGTTTACAAACGTGTTTTATTGTATTCTCTGATTAGCTAACATTGATGCATTTCTTATTTGGTCAAAAAGGCATTGTAATAGATAAACTAAAGCACGAGAACAGCAGACAGTTCTGCTTAGGCCTAAATGCACTGGCATTATCAGATGGGCCCAAGATATCGTTAATGGAAACTTCATTAGTCTCTATGTGGGTTGCAAGTGCCATGAAGTGTTTGTGGACACGCATTAGCTTTTCTTCAAAGCTGTATGAGTTGAACTTCACTTTTACATCTCCTAAATGAGTAGTCCTAACTTCATGGAACTCACAAAATGCTTGCAAGTCTTTTTTTCATACCTGGATCACTTGCCTGTTGAATTAACATTATCCAATGGTTTTGGCCAACATACGCAACAAGGACATCTTTAAAATAATCCCCCCAACGCCTGGATAGTAGACGATTGTAAAGGCTGTAAACAGATACAGAGCACCCATCAATAGTACATTTTTTCTGATCAAAACACGTTTAATTGTATGGCCACCTAGTTATTCAGCTAATGGGTTGTTTACATCTCTGCATATCCCTTCCCTTATGTTAAGACTGTTAAGGCAATCCAGGTATTACATTCATGCACAACAAGTGGGCACTGCCTTAAGCTTGTCAGGGCTGGAAAAGTAACTGAATATCATGAACCTCTGGTTCTGTTTTTCTTTTTTTTAGAAACCTCAGCATGCATTTGAAAGATGCAACTAAAAACGTCTGCTTTGGTTTGGTCAATATTTTGTTTTCATGACCATTGGGCAAACAATAACCAAGAGTTCCTGCATGAGTTACTAAACTTCTTTTCCTTGCCAAAAATGACAGTATTGATATAACATTCATAAATGTCATTACAAATAGTAAAAGACTTTTCTTCTGTCCGCGTTCGGTCTTTTATTAGGTCTAAGTCTTTAAATACAGAGATACATTTATACAGATAACGTTTGCATGCAGTTTGTTATAAACAGCATGATGTACCAATGCAGGGACATAGAGAGTACAACCATAAAAGGAAGTTGCTTGCACAGTTTGGTTTAGATGGCCCCAGCAATGGGGTTGGCCTGGCTATTCTCATTTTATGTTAATAATTATTTTGTACACAGGTTTGGCCATTACAGCCAGTGTTGGATGTTCGCCCTCTTATTTATGACGAGCTGAAAGAACAGTGGATACCTTTTTTATTTAGAGAACACACTGTCAAGCATTCTATCATGTAAGGGGTGCTGCTATTGACCCAACATTTCTTTTACCCAAAAGGTCATATGACCTGTTGTTGTGGGGGCTTCATGCTTTGAAGGCCACTTCTAAAGATTACTCTCAGCAGTCCTAACCTTTTCACTTAGCTCTGATCCTGAGCCAAACCTGCCTCTCTTTTTGCCACGGCTTAGCTTGTACTAGTGCAAGAGAGCTTTACAGTCACAGAGGTACAACAGCAACAGAGACTAAACAGAGCCAGGCCGCCAGAGACATTCTGGCTCAGTTTGTCATGTAAAGATCCACAGGGTTGTGTGTTTCGTCTGGATGTCTTTGAGACGTAAATATTCAATGTGATTGTTGCGTTACTGACTTTATAGGGGATGGCTATATAGCTCAATGCATGTTCAGGTGGGGCTGTAGGCTTACAGTAATGTCAATACCCGCTGGGCCATGTTTGTTTAGTAGGAGCAAGTTGGTGTGAGGTTATGCTTAGTACATTCAACAGATTTGCTTGGACTGGCACAACACACTCAATACCACCAAACTGACAACCCACCAAACCTGTTGAAGTGTCTCATGTATAAGAAAGAATATTGTCAGGGTAGTAAGGCTCTTTTGTTATTGTATTTTTTTCCTACCTAATGCAGCTTACATTGCACACTTAGCCCACAGTAGGCCTACCTTAAAATTTGTTTAAGTTATAGGTTATTTAAATGTTTATTGTTGGTAATATTTTGTATAGTATCCTACAGTATTATGCATAATATCTGTTGAGAGAGGAGTGTCAGTGTGATTTTGTTGTGGCAGGAAGGCTTGGGCAGGCCCTCTTTTAGGCTCTTTCTTTTCAGCATAAAAAAGTTTTCAACGAACAGTAGTTTTTTAGGTGTGGTTCACCTGCAAAATGTTACTGAAATAGGCGCAAAATGAGGAAATTGCCAACGGTGCGTCCCTGCAAGCATCGACTGCTGCCACACTTTGCTGGTCTTTAGTATTTGAAACTGTTTATTGTGTTTGATTTAAGTCACTCATCGTCATCGCTGTGCAGTAGTGTTTATTTAACAGAGCAAAGTGGGGAATTTTTGATTGCTGCCCACCAGAGCAAACAAACAATGGATTGGAAATGGGGCTTAACATAGCCAATTATGTTCCATCAAAAAATGTTTGGATCGATTCAGATCCTGCAAATGAGCTTGTGAAGTCCCTTGTTATGACGATGGTAGAGGGTCACACTCAGTGGCAAGAAGTCACTTTATTCACCCAACATTTTCGGCAGTGTCAAATCTATGCAGTATAGATGCCACCTAAATAACAGAGAAACATGTCTTTAAAACGATATGCATTACATATACCAAAACAATCAAACATTTGTATAGTAACTATAATCATCTAGTACATGAGGCTTAAGAATGGCACATTCTAAAAATGTTTGTGCGGTTAACAGTTTAGTACAAACACATCAAATCATTGTCACTTTAAAAAAAAATGACATCATTAAAGTTGGTGATTTTAAAAAATCACAAATTTCTTCCATTTGCCTAGTTGGTCAGAGTATGACTGGCATTGGAGACGAAAATAAAACATCTAGTTTGGAATATAGGACTCATTATTTTCAGTTATTAGATATCTGGGAAATGATCAGTGTTTATTTGAGGGAATCTGATGCAGTGGTGTATTTGCATTTTCTTCCCAATTTCCTCTTAACTTTCTTGGAAGCATATTCTGATCTGTGTTCACCACAAGAAGTCTCTGTTTACTGTAAATTGTGGTCAGCAGTGTCCTCTTTTAGTAGGAAACGCAACAAGTTTTGAATGCACGAGTACAGAAAATCCAGATGAAAATTAGTCAGAACAGATCGGTTTCTTTCTCAACGTAAATTGGCAGAAAACAAAAAGGACGAGCCTTAGGAATACATTAAGTGTCTGAAATTATAGAAGTGTATACTAAGACCAGAAACCTGTTCAGGCAGACCACTCAGCTGTTGAAATTCAAAATGCTGAGAATGTTTGTAAAGTGTCAAAATTAAATTGTAAATGTAAATAAAATTTCTTTTTTTCTTTCCCCCAACAGCAAAACTTCGAGGGATAAAAAAATAAACCCTTGATGACATTTGCAGCCTGAACTTATATCCGAAGGTCCTGGGATTGTATGCAGTTCAAACACTTAAGCATGTGGCCCATGGGTGCCACGATCCAGCTACTTCAAAGGATTTTTTCTCTCATGGCATTTTAACAAAGGAACAAAGTATCAAAAGTATCCAAAAAACCTTTGGATCACAAGGCCTTTATTTCAAGGATAATCATAAATGTGTGGGCCTGCACAGGGATGTTTTCTTTAAAAGCCTCCTTGGCTGTCTGTGTCCCCTTTTTCCTGAATAAGTAACCTGACGAGAGACTCCCATGAGCAACTCTGCAGGAGGCCCGATATCGTCGACATGAGTAGTACTTTAGGCAAAGAAAAAGATTCGAAAGAAAAGGACCCCAAAGGTGGTCCAGCAGGGAAAGAAAGGGAAAAGGAGGCCAAGGCTCTTGCCAGTTTAGTCAAGGATGGTGGCAAAGAAACGAAGACCAAAGGGAAAGATGCCAAAGAAGGAAAGAAGGACACCAGCAGCTCAACACCGGGTGTTGCCTTCTCCGTTGACAATACGATAAAGCGGCCAAACCCAGCACCAGGTACGCGCAAGAAGTCCAGCAATGCCGAGGTGATCAAAGAGCTTAACAAGTGCCGGGAGGAGAACTCAATGAGACTGGACCTATCTAAACGGTCCATTCACATGCTGCCCACCTCCATTAAGGAGTTGACGCAGCTGGCTGAACTCTACTTATACAGCAACAAGCTGCAGAGCCTGCCGGCTGAGTTGGGTTGCCTAGCAGGCCTGGTCACTTTGGCCCTGAGCGAGAACTCCCTGACCAGTTTGCCTGACTCCCTGGACTCCCTTAAGAAGCTTCGAATGCTCGACCTCCGGCACAACAAGCTGAGAGAGATACCGGCTGTTGTCTACCGGCTGACATCTCTGACCACGCTGTACCTGCGCTTCAACCGCATCACAACAGTGGAGAAGGACATCCGAAACCTTTCCAAGCTCACTATGCTCAGCATTCGTGAGAACAAGATTAAACAGCTGCCTGCAGAGATAGGTGAGCAAATCCTATGTGTAAAGACAGGACACATTCCTCATATTTATGCAGGGCTATCTATGCTTGGTCCTAGCACTAATGGTCATTGAGTACACACCCTTCTTCAGTTTCAGCAGTGATACATATCTTTCTGTACAAAATCACATACAAATGACTGAATGTTGAAGTGATGAATCCAGCTGCCCATTGTATCTTGTGCACTGTCTAATTGTACTGTGAGAGAGTGTTCTGGCTATAAAACTTGGCAAGCTCTGCGCCAATGCCATTCTGATTCTGTAAAGAGGGAATGAGATAAATGAGTAGATGTCTTCAGTGGGGCAGTGGGATGGGTTGCTGAAAGCAATTTAATCTTGAATTTGGTGTGCATCTTTCTGCAGGGGAGCTATGCAACCTCATAACTCTGGATGTTGCCCATAACCAGTTGGAACACCTACCGAAGGAGATTGGGAATTGCACACAGATAACCAACCTCGACTTGCAGCACAATGAGCTCTTGGACCTCCCAGAGACTATAGGTAATTTAAGTATATTTTAGGACTCAAAAGCAAAGTTATTATGTCTTTGTTAATGTATGATATATGCTTTTTGTTTTATTTTGCCAGTCTCTGACTCCAACTAGATGCGATAAATGTTGTAAAGGTAAAAGGTTTACTATAGATATGTTTTTCTTCTGTTGTTGTAGGCAATCTGGCAAGCATAAATCGCTTAGGTCTGAGATACAACAGATTGTCAGCCATCCCCAGATCATTAGCCAAATGTCGAGAACTGGAGGAGCTAAACCTTGAAAACAACAACATTTCAGTGTTGCCAGAGGTAAGTAGAACCAACAATAGACAAATTCAGTTCAAATGCAATTGCTACGTAATAACAAATAATGATAATAAATAGCAGTTATGCTATCAACTATTTCCTGCAAACAACAAATTCATGTTAGAGCCTCAAGCCCTCTGTACCCGTACTCTAAAATTAATACTCATCTAAAATACCTGTTGTTTGCCTTGCATAAACCCACTTCTTGTGTATGTCCGAGGGCTACTAGTGCATCCACGGTAAAAATCACAGCCTATAGTGAGTCCTGCCCTGATCATATGGTTTGTGTCATGTCTCTGTGCTTGACCAGGGCCTACTGTCAAGTTTGGTCAACCTGACCAGTCTAACACTGGCGAGGAACTGCTTCCAGTCGTACCCTGTGGGTGGGCCGTCCCAGTTCTCCACCATCTACTCCCTCAACATGGAGCACAACCGCATCAACAAGATCCCCTTTGGTATCTTCTCCAGGGCCAAAGTGTTAAGCAAGCTTAACATGAAGGTATATATGCATGTTTGTCTGTGAAATTAGTGAGATAAATTCTTAAGTCAACTGTTTCTAAATTCAAAATGTCTAAACAATGTAGAAATGATCACAAATCACTACCTTCTTAGTTTTGTCTGCTTCCTGCTTTTATTTTTCTCAAAGTCAGGTGCTATCACGGCATCCCAAGATATTAAAAGCTGTCATTAATATGCTTTTTTAACAGCAGACTTTTTGATATGTCATAATAGGAAAAGCGCAGGTGTTACTAATAACATTAATGATGGCTCTGTTCAAGTGTCCCAGTGAGCCATGACAGTGAGTCAGCATGCACAATACCAGGAAACAGAAACTGAAGCAGCTAAATGGAATTCAGCCATCATTCATTTCATTATTTACACCTGTGCTTTTCCTGCTGTAACATGTCAAAGTGTCTTCAGTGAAGAAGGTCTGTGGGAACCTGAGATTGAATTGGAACTTCTTGTCATACCTGAGCTATACTGACTCAAAAACAAAAAATATGCACTCTCATGAGTAATATATAAGTTTTAAATCTTAGACAAATCATACGTAGTGAGAAATGTAAATCTGAAGTGGTAAATCCACTGTCTTGTAGGTCTTCAGCATTGTGTACAGTTGGCTTGGCAACATTTTTAATACAACTGAACTGGTACTGTAAAGGTGGATATAAGCGTACACTTAAACACAACAAGGTCCAATGATGCATCTTTCATTACTTTAAAGAAGCTAAGTTGCGCATACTTTTTTAAGCGTCTATTCTTGAAGGTGGGGTGAGGATCTGTCCATTATAGTGAGAAGCAGTAGTGCAGGAAATCCTGAAATAAAACATTGCATTTACATGTAGTACATACACAGGTAGCTGCATCTCCTGGTGTGTGTTAAATGCCACTTGTGCCATTTGTCTTTAGTTCAACACCGTAGAGTGCAAGTGTGTTTAAAAAAAAACACGCCTATTTGCTCATATTTATCTTAACTGTTATTTAGAACTAAGGCTGTCTTTACAGCACCTCTGTTGAAGGTTGTATTGGCCTTAAGCCAGGCATGTACAGGCAGGCATTAACACCCGTAACTTGTTACTTTGTGTATGTCCTACTGGATGTGGTTTGGATTTAAATCTCCACTGGAAACATTTTATCCTGGCGTCAGGTAACATAGCTGGCATAGTGCACTGGTCTACTCAGCTTCTTCAACAGCACTGTCCTTGTGTTGACCCTCTGAATTGTCACTTATTTTGCTAATAAAGGTATGTCATTGTCTTCTTCAGGACAACCAGTTGACATCTCTGCCGCTGGACTTTGGCACATGGACTAGCATGGTCGAGCTTAACCTGGCCACCAATCAGCTGACAAAGATCCCAGAGGACGTCTGTGGTTTAGTCTCTCTGGAGGTGAGTCTTGCATAGACACAAAGTATGAATTCAGCTTGCCAGTCCAGTATCCAGTGAGTTCATTGAAGAAGTAGAACGTTTAAATCCCATATTTAGTGCAACCAATAATTATGATTAGAGGTGTTGGAGCCATTGTGTCCAAACATGACAACCCTTATCTTGTGAGTGAATCCTTGAGGCCAGTGTTTAGTGTAATAAACATGGGTAGCCCTAGGGCTTTGTTTACTCTTACTCATGGTATTATGTTTTGGGTTTGGTTAAATAAGCATAACTACTACACAGACCTATAAACTATAGTGACTTAAATTTTGGTTGAAGATAGGGCTCTGCAAATATGGCTGAAAAGTATAAAAAAAAGAACACACTTTTATTCTCTAAATGTTTTAATCATTATTGTTAAACATGAATATTTGTAAAGCAGCACAGTGGATACGTGCAGTGTGATGTAGCACACCTTTAGGCTTTTTAAAGCTTTCATGGTTTCACTTGAATCAAACATTTCCCATTTCATCATGGATTATTTGACATAATTTGAGAATGATGTAATGGTTCGGTGTCAGAAGTGACTGCTTTATTACTTGTGTCATAATGCCAGACTGTCACTTTAGATCTATTTCTTATTGTGAAAAACTTTGTCTTCACAGGTGTTAATATTGTCCAATAATCTTCTCAAGAAGTTACCACATGGTATTGGGAATTTAAGAAAGCTACGGGAGCTCGACTTGGAGGAAAACAAGTTGGAATGTCTACCTAATGAAATTGCTTATCTTAAAGATTTACAGGTAAGTTTTCCAGAAATGCAGCTCTGTCCATTATACTTGAGGCTCTTATTAGCTATTAGCTATTGGTTGTTACAGAATTTTGTCGTGGGGAACAACAGCTATTGGAGATACGGGGACACATTCCATAATGTTTTTATCCACCTTTAGTTGTCACTTCCTCAATCTTATCTGCTTCTTTTTACTTTTAAAGGTTCATTTTCAAAGTGGATTTAAAAAAAATCTGATTTTGGCAACTCCTTTGGTATCATAAAAGACACTGCAGCAGATAGCGATGGAAGCTTTTAATGTTGCTGTAAATAAAGGTGGATTTTATTTTCTTGCTCTAATAACTGGCCAGTAATTAGAACCAGGAACTAATGAGAAGTGGAATCAGTAGGCAAAATCAGAATTATTATTATCAACACAATTTAAGCAATAGCCAGTCGAAGGGTTAGTGGGTTGAAAGATACTCAAACTGATGTTGTGTCATGACAACAAACTAAAGAAATTGAGAGCCTAATCCTACGCTATATCCAAATCATCATTTTAGTTTTAAGGAACATGTTACTGGACATGCTTTCTACCTATTATTAGATGATCATCCACAGTTGGTCTCTGTGAGGAATGGACATTGGTGTGGCATATAATAAATGGTTTGATTGTATTAACAACCAGAGGGATACTTCCACAGTATGTTTGGTAACTCAATCTAAGGTCATTTGCAATTGGCAAATGCAATTCTCATTTTAACAAACCTTTAGAGCACGTTATAACCTTCCTATGCTCTTACTCTCTCATTAGAAATTGGTGTTGACAAATAATCAGCTGACTACGTTACCCAGAGGCATCGGCCACCTCACCAATCTGACTCATCTTGGTTTGGGGGAGAACCTGCTGCAACACCTTCCAGAGGAGATTGGTAAGTACTTCCCTCACACCTCGAACTACTTGGATCAGTGACATGTTCTGTTAATCTGTTCAGGGCTGGAAAAATGTTACTTTACTGATCCAGGGATGCTTCACTGTGAGTGAACTGGATTATGTGTCTCTAGGAGACGAGAGGAAATCGAAATTCTTACTACTTGGCTCATTGTCTAAAAACACAGTCTTAAATTTTGGCACATAATTCTGTGAAAACTGAAGAAACAGAGTAAAACAATAGTAAAAACTGTTCAAAAGTATCTTGTGTGTGTGTGTATCTAGTGACAATGTACAACTGAAGGAAGCACCCGGAAGTGCTGCTTGCAGTGTTGTCGAGAAGGATGTAGGATTAGCCATAATTATAAGCAAAGTCACCGCACGGAGTTGAACCCCATCTCAGTAAACTGAGAGTACCATCACCAGTGGTTTTCATGGCTAAAATGTTATGAAAAGAAAAACCTGCATTACATTTGGTTTGTGATCAATGTCTCGCTATTTTGAGGGACTGAAATGTAGCCATAAAATGTGAAATAATTTCAGTTTTCTATGAAAACTGTAGCTTTGAAACTATTTTTTATTTATTATGAATTTCTGATATTTATGCTATTGTATTGCAGGACAACCTAATGTATTTCCGGGAACAACCGCATTCATTCCAAAAGTTTAGCCCTTTTTTTGTTTTTTTACATCGAGTGTCTAATATTCCCAGATTCAGCAGAGTCAGGGCTATTGAATGGTGATGCCCAGGAAACAATTAGGGATGGCATTTCAAGCAAAAGTAGCGTTCAATTTAGTAGCGAACGTGAGATGATCAACTGGCTGCTGTCATTGCTAACAGCTAGCTATTTGGGACCAGACTATTTCCAAGAACAAAAGCGTTCACTCCAAGAGTTACATTGCTGATGGTTGAAATGTTTGAGTTTAGCGAAACACAATGGCACACTTACATCTCTGGTTTCTCTTTCCATCTGTTCTCGAATGTATTGTAGCCACTGATGTATAAAGAGAACTGTAGCGAGTAACAGTTAATAGGGGTCCCCTCTCAATACTCGTAATACTCTATGTACTAGTAATATTTATTAGTACTGTATGTACTAATAAATGTACTGTATGTACTAATAAATATGTCCCGTAGATCTCAAGAGCTTGCACTTGACACTGCACTCCCCTGGGTCCTCAACAATACACCCGCCAAGTGTGGAGTCGAGATAATCAAAGGACAGAAATACAGAAAGACAGAGATTATAGTTAAATTTGTGCTATCAACACTATATGAAGAGTTTGTTCCACTCATTTTACAAATTAATTAGTGTAGCTTTTCTTTTTATATTTAGAGTGTAACATAATTTCCTTGCTAAAAGCTAAACTTAACTGTTAGAATTTAAGAGCTTAACAGTCCCACCTCTGACCCTTCCTCCCAGTGATTGGTCCAACATGGCTAGGCTGGTTATTGCTGAGGTTAAGAGTTAAGCCAGAGATTAAATGGGTGGAGAAAGAAGCTAAAGGTGGGTGTATTTTTAGAGTATCCAGACCGGACCCAGAATTTAATTATACCCGTGGCTTGGAGGTATTTAGGTTGCCATGAGAAACAACTATGTATAAACATCATCAGTAATAGTTTGTCATTTCAAAAAAGAGTATCCTTACTTTAACTGTGAGATATACCAGAGCCTGGAGGAAGACCATGGCAGTCTCTTCATCGTCCCTTCAGGGCCATTAATGATTTCCTGTTAGCTGAATTAAAGGACCTCTACAGTGTTTTTTTTTTTTCAACCATATCATGTCTTTCAATGGTTAGGACAAATAATTGATACATTAATACAGTTTCATCAGAGCTAAATCGATTAGAGAATTAATCACCAACTTTTATGATAATTGATTAACCGTTCCAGTCATTTTCTAAGCAAAAATACCAAACATTCTGCTCTTCTTTGACGTGGGATAGTAAATTGAATACTTTTTGGACTGATGGTCAGATAAACCAAGGTCGACTTCACCTTGGGTCTTTTTTGTGAAGGACATTTCTGCATCTTTTTTGACGTTTCGTAGACTAAACATAAATTGTGAGTATCGTGATTCAGTAACTAAGTGTGGTGAGGGGCACTTTTTTATTCTGGGAAATTGTATTTTATTGACATGTGTTGCTCGGAAGCTGTTGATTTCAGACCCTGTTTCCCTGGATGACAGCACCAGCTGCAGTACGAGCCTCGACTAACAGTAACCGTCTGTCCTCAGGTACACTGGAGAACTTGGAGGAACTGTACCTCAACGACAACCCCAACCTGCACAGCCTCCCGTTCGAGCTGGCCCTCTGCAGCAAGCTGTCCATCATGAGCATCGAGAACTGTCCCCTCAGCCACCTGCCGCCCCAGATTGTCGCGGGAGGCCCCTCCTTCATCATCCAGTTCCTCAAGATGCAGGGACCCTACCGTGCCATGGTCTGAGCCAAGAGCAGCTCAATCCCACTCCTACTTAACACCAAACCCTCCACTTGCTCTGCACCCTCTCGCCTGCCCGCCCCCATTACGTGTATCATACACTGTAAAGAAAACAGACTCGCCACAATCAGTGTCGGGGGCAAATACAAGGAGGAGGAGGAGGAGGAGGAAGAAGAAGAACATGTTTCTTTCACCATCCTTGGGCAGAAACAAGGCGAATCTTTGGAGACTTGACTTCTGTGTTACTCCAGAGTTTATCACGGTCATTTTAGGACCCCAGCCACCCCCGCTCATCTTTCATTCCGAATCATACAAGAGGAAAATATTTCCATCTCTTTGCCAAAACTGAAGATATATAAAGTTATATATATTGAGTAACTGTGAGCTAAGTGGCAAGTCTTTTAACCATATAAACCGTGCTCCCATTGCCAATGTATTTACAGTAATTACAAGCATCTATTATGTGAGCAAGGATACAATTGTATGCAAAAACAAACAAAAAAAGTCTTTGAAACTTCACATTTACTGCTGCTGCCGTAATTTTAACTTTTAACCTTTTGTTATATTTTGTTTTGATATTCCCTTTTTTTTTTTTTTTTTACATCACATTCACTCAAGATAACTTATGTTAATTGCTTCTTGACCATAGAGAACAAAGGTCTAGATGGCATGTTTATAATTTCTTTTTTGTAATTTCTTTTTGTACCTTTTATGGTTTTTTTTTAAAACTGTGCCTATGTTTAGAGTGATCCAATGGTTCATTTCTAAACACAATTGTCCATGAGAATACAAAGATATAAATTATTTCAATAATTCTTTTTTTATTACTGCTTTTTTTCCTTCTTTTAGTGTCCCTTTTGTTGCATTAATCTGTTAAAGCAAGCGATATCAGTTGTAAAATAGGGTGATTGGAGATCTTTTTAACAAATAGCAGCAGTAGTTGTTAAACTTTAAGCTAGTAATGTATACATATGAGAAATGCCAATCATACGTGCTTGAGAAAAAAAAAGCAAGTTGGACTTTTCTCCAAAACGGGTGGTGCTGTGACCCCCGTCTATATTGCTTTTGTGTGACACAAAGGTATTGAAAAAAGTCAGACATACGTCGGTGATGGGATAAATGATGATGAGATGTTTTATATATGTATACAAATCCTGGTTGTTGCCTTGAGTGCAATTTTTAGTTTATGTTTACTTATTGGATATTATCTTCAGTGTTGGGCTGCATAGCTGTCATTCAGTTGATCATTGACCAACATATCAGGCGTTTTAAAAAGACGTTATCTGGGTCTGTGGAGCAAGTGGTGAGTGTATCAGAGCTTAAAAAAAAGTTTGATAATAAAACATTGACAGGTAACACTTCCTTTTTTGTTAATATCCTTCATTTTTCTGTATTTTTTTGACAAGGTCTCTTAAGAATCTTAGTTACATGATGGAAAATGTTCCCTTGATTTAGATTTGTAATTTAATTTTTTTATATATATATATATATATATAGTGAGTGAAGAGATATATATATGGTATATATATATATATATATATATATATATATATATATCTTCTTTTGTCCCACACTGTCCCAGCAATGCTGCTGCTCTTATGCACTTTTTTAAAAACACATTGGCATCCTCTATATTAAGAAAAAAACACAGTAGCCTCTCATTGGTTATTTTGAATGGGGGCATTTTGTTTCATAATTAAGTATTTTATCTGTTAAACGGTTTATCATGTAAATTTGTATCAATTAAATATAAATGTTGAGTTTAGCGGACTCCGAATATACTAGTAACTTTCTTTAGGGAAGTTTTATCCTGTCAATCTTAAAAGGAACTTGCTCTCTTGAACTGTAAAAGGGTGGCATAGCTGTGTGGCTATGAGATGTTTTAAGATTCCCATATCCTGCTCTCTCCATTGCAAGCGAAATGGCTTATTGCAGTTCAGATCAGGATCGTTTATTTTAAATCAATTTACATTGAGTGTTTTCTTTTTTTCTAAATGATAAAATGTATATTTGGTTAGTATTATTTCAAGTGACTGTACATTAAAAATCCCAACAAAAGGTAATCAAACCAAACTTTTTTTAATTTTTTTTTTTATGAAAATGTGTTGCATCCCAGCTCTATATTCAATCATGATTCTGTTTTGTATTGAAATGTGTGGGTCTACTTTTTTTGCAGCAGCTTGATGTGTTTTAGTGGGCTGTGGTTCGGTCTCCTACACAGGGAGGCCTGGGCGATGAGAGCGCCACAGCTCACCTCGGGGTGGGGCCGGGTCGGGGGGAATGACGTACCGCTGCTTCTAATTTACCAGCAGAACCTGTTGCTGCTTTTCGTGGACTGAAACATATGCTGTACAAGACGGGGGAGGCGCGGGGGGGGCGGGGAGGGCAGGAGGCGGGAAACGATCCACTCCCAACACTGATACAGACTTCACTCGAAAACCTGACGAGGGACAAATCCACTGACCTTTTCGATTTGGCGTCAGGCCCGGTGGTTTTCTCACAGATCAAATCGTTTGGACACAACGATGAGACAACACAACAAGGTGCATATTTGAGCTTAACGCAGTTACAGTACAAGACTGTCAAAAAAAAGACAAAAAAAAAATTGTAAAAAGGGCTTTCTGTGTTCACGCTCAACAACACACCGGAGGCATTGCATTCCTGGGTTTTATATAAAAGCTTTGGAAGTTTCTTTTTTTTTGTGTATTTACTTTTAGCTGTAAACAATTGTGTGAAAAATGCCTTCAACGAGTACTCAAAAGTGAGATGTGCATTAGGTATGCAGCGAGAGTGCTGTGACCCATTTTTACATTCAGTCTCTTGTTTTTACTTTTTTCATGTGCCATTTTGCAAGGTTGAGAATGCCAGTGTATGAAGACACAGAGGATCATGGGAGGTGGGGCAGGAACTGAACTGGGCTGATGGACCGGAGAGCATTTATCAGATCCTGGAATGTAGTTTTAACGTGGTGTGGAGGAGGTGGAGATCATCCACTGGCCCAGTCAGTTGAAGGTGTGACTCGTTGGATTAAAATGACGACGATGTATTGCGTACTGGTGCATCCAAAATAATTGGAGTATAGCTGGTGTTTATTTTTCTATTTGACTGATTTTAGGCCATGGAGAGCATCGCAGAATCAAAGTCATTTCGCTCCTTTTGCTTTTCTTTTCTGGATCATACAACTTGTCTTTTTCTCGCCTGGTTATTTTGTACAGGAAACAAGCATGTTGAACACATTTGACATGATTTCTGGGTCAGAATCGGGCGTTTTTGCATAGAGGACATTGATTTAGTGGCTATTTGGTGTATCTGCAAATGCTCCCTTTTTGTATATTGCAAAGGGTATCGAAGCATTGTGTGGCAATGCTTTATCCTACTTAATCTACATTGACAAGCAGCCTTAATGGTCTTTTTTTATGTGTTTGTTTGGCTATTCCTTGTGTCTATGGCCACTGACTGTACTTGATGACAAGCAACTGGTCGTTACAATGTAAATTTGGGTCTAGTTTCTTTCTGTCTTATTTTTCCTTTTACTCTGTACAGTAATCTGACGTTACGGTAGACTCAGTATTACAAAATCTGTAATGTGATGAGTTTTACAAAAAGACAGAGTGCAATGGAAGGTAATGCCATTATGCTACCAAGTGGATGTGCATTAGCTTGCGTCTCACTTGTCTTTGGCATTAAAGGGGAATTCCACCAAAACTGACTTGCATTTTTATTCTGCAGAGCTTTTACAACAGAAATTACCAAGATTTTTTTCTGCTTTAAATTTATTTTCTTTTTCACCAGTTTTTCCTCACAAGTAATATCAGGTTTGAGTCATGAGTCATGAGATGCAACATCAGGGGAAGTCAAATTATGTGACGTCTACTTTAATAATCTGAGATTGTTGAAACAAACATGACTTGCACTCTGTAGATAGATCAGGTTGATGTTGTAGGATCACATGTTCTTCATCATGAGAGCACATAACTACATAAATGTCCATTCTTTGGAATTAAACCAAGTCAATTTTGGTGGAATGGCCCTTTAATGTGAAGCCGCCAGCTCTTTCTCTTACCTGAAACCCTCCCACCCCCACACACGCCCACAAAAACCCCCACTCACACCCCAACGCTCCAGTATCTCCATACATTTATTTGACTGCCTTATGCGCACCAAGCAAAACCTTTATGACCGTTTGATTTAATCAACAAAGACAGATAATCACTTTTCTTCTTTTCTTTAATGTCAGTAAAGGGATCTGTGTCCAAGGATTGAACAGATGTTGAAAGCAACGTTTTAGGGTCAGTTGTCTCTTGACTGGGTGAGCAGATGCAGACATGACTACCTCTATGTGAGTCTTCATTGCTAACCACAGTGACCAAGATCCAGTCTGAGGTGTTTCTACCTGTGTACATACAAAGCCGCGTGCTGGCAGCAGGAACTTAGATTTGGAGAAGCAATTCAACAACAATTTGTTTTACTAAGCATCCTTCTGTTGTTTCAGTTTGGTTATATGCCTTTACTAAGTATTATTTGGCAAATGAAAAAGAGGAAAAATACATTGATTTGTGTGCTTGGTTGTAAATGACAAACTTAATCAATGCCGCCCCGTTGTAAGACAGTTCTCCTGAAACAAACTAGTTGCAGAGTGCTACTTTGCAAATGAGTGAAAATGACCATGTTTGGTGATGTTCTGTATGTACATACATCTTTTTAACTGTAATAAACCGATAAATATTTACAAGTTTATGATGTGTGTTCATGTGTATATTTCAGTTTCACTAAACACCACAAATGGCACATGATGAGACTGATAAGTTGACTGAAACACTAAACAGTTGATGCCAAACAGGTTTTGTGTTGTATTGAAGTTAGCAGGTGTTTTGCACTGCCTCTTCCTAGAAGAAAACAATTTGTTTTTGTTGTCCACATCTCTATTACAGTTTCTCAATTGTTTACACACTAACACTGGAATGTGAGACACAATGACCAAAACCTGAAACTCATGTACCTTATCTTACACCAATTCTGCACAAATACAAACTCATCTCCTGCTTTTCACTGATTTTGCAGTTATAAACCACACTTTATGCAAAACACCACACACAGTTCTCTACATTTGGCACAATCTTCATTGATAAAATCCCTCGTGTTCACATGGAAAACACTGCCATTCAGAGTGCTAAACTCAAACCACCAATCACACCATTGACTCATCATATGGGCAAACACCTGTTGCTTTTCAATTAGGAATCATAGCTTTAGCAATGAAAGGGACAAAGGTGAGCTGTACTGTGTTGGAGAACAATAGATGCCAACTTTGCAGAGAGAGGTAGAGCAAGAGGAGTGAGAGTCAGAGTCAGTTCTTTACAGTATATGCAGAAGGCTTATATCTTTTTTTTTCTATTGTTTGTTCTGTATGAAGAACACTTTACAAATCCAGCTGTGTTTGCTGAGATGTATACAGTATTTCAGAATAAAAAAACATTCTATTCTTGTATTTGTGTGTTTTATATTTGAGTATGAAAACATAACAGTTTACAACAGGCTACTGTACGTACAGTATACTGATAAGACTATCATATCGTGTTTTCCGCTCATCATAATGTTTTCCATTGAGCACATCAGGGTGCAGTTAGTTGTTAGAAATGTCTGTTCATTTGATGGTGTGTGTGTGTGTGTCATTTGAAGACAAAATTTCATTTTGAGAAGACAACATTGTTTTGAATGCAGTGTTTCCTTTTGATTTGTGGAGTTTAGGGTTTTGTGTGTGAGTTTTTGTATTTGTGTTTAGAGTTTTAAGAAAACGTGTATAAGCAATTGAGAAAAACTAAGATGGACACAACAGCATGGAAATATTGGATATTTTATTTTATAGTCTTAATCTAAAAAGAAAGTTACGTTTTGTTATTTAAAACAACACACAGCTACTGTTCATGTTCTGTTGGATTTTTCCTTTTGTGAAAGTATTCTGACATTTGCAGACAGGATAAAAAAAAAAAAAGATTATCAAAGCTTCTTGTCAAAATTCAGAGAACAGATTCAACTTTACAGTGAAATTCTCAGCTTGCTGTCCTCACATTTCTATCCTAGAAAAAAATACTTAAAGGTAAACAAAAAAGAAACTTAGAAGGGGGAATATATAAATATAATAATGAATAAGTATAAAAACTAAATCAGGGTCAGTGACCAAAACTCACAAAATTACCGAAGCTTAAAATCAAAACGTACTTCAAAAATATTCTTTTGTTGTTTAAAATTCACAAATATATGTGCGTGACATCTCTCAAACATATTTCTTATTTAGGTGTAACCACTGACTTCTGTCAGCGCTGAACCTGTTCTTCTCTACGCCTGCTTTTGGAAATATTGCTTTGATTCATTATTTTCCTGTTCAGTTACAAAATATTACTCAGAGAATAAACTCTGAATCATATGTAGAAGTAAACACATTGCTCCTGACTTGTCTGTATTTTATATCCAGCATTTCTCACATATACAACTTTATTGTCATATAACATATTATCAATATCATTATCATTTAGATCGATCATTCTGTCGTATAACCAAAACCACATGTTAATTTATTATATCACATATGCAATACAGAATCTGTAATGAAAGTTGGTATAAAGGACAGTGGGTCACAGGTATATTTTAAATCAATGTTTTTATATTTATTTCAGTGGCCTGAGCTGTGTGTCTCTACTCCAGTGCAACACCGCCCCCTGCTGGTGAGTTAAAGTCTTAATATTACTGAGGTTGAAGCTGCCTGTATTCCTCTAATGCTGGAGTATGATGACTATTATACACTAGTATACACTACATCTGAAAGTCAGTTCTGCCAGGCACATGGACTGAGTCTGTCATCTTTGTCTAGTTTCACTGAAGTGTGTGGGGTTGCGGGTCAATCGTCCTCCTGAAACTGGGAGGCTCTTGCAGGAGACGACAGGTGTCACTGTATCCTTGTGCTTCATCTGCACCCTCATGCATCAACAAGAGCCACCACGACAGAAGGATGTTTACCCAAAAACAATCAGACCGTCCAGTTTTTTTGCTAGCCTGGAAAGACGTGATTATCAGGCTGATATGAACTGTGTGTGTGTGTGTGTGTGAGCGTGTGTGTGAGCGTGTGTGTGAGCGAGCACTGCCTCACAGGTGGGCGCTTTGAATATTTACTCACTCCCAGTTAAAAGCTTTTCACACATTCCTCAGATATTTTGTGGTTTATGACCTCAGCTGGTAATCATCGGAGGGCAAATGAATATCAATTAGGCTATATTTTCTGAAAAGTGTACATTTGTGTCAGTTACAGATTTTGAAAGTCCATATCTTCTTAGTAGGGGAGAACAGGGTCAGCCGACACACCTCCGTTTCCGCAGGGACAGGTGTGAGTGACGTCACTCAGGCCAGGCACGCTCAGGCGCATGTGCTGCTCACACAACCAATGGAAAGGCACACTCACACCCACTGTAAAGACAAGTGGGTCGCCGAGGTAGTCCTCTTTTATTTTTTTCCCCAAACTTGAATTGTTTCGTTTTAAGGTATAAAAAATTACACCATAATTATAAAAATTAGAAGTAATGCTTTATTTTACTGGCTGTTATTTCCTAATAATTTCCTAGGAAGTTTCCTGGAAAGACACGTTATAGGAGGGGTATGGATTTCCTTGAAAGAAAAGCTCGAATGAAACATCCCTACATACTTCGGGTCTCATATAACACGGATTACGTCATATTTTAAATCATATTGCTCGTACATTTTTCAGAATGTATTTATTAACAATAAAAACACAAAAAATATATTTTTGCCATTATGACATTTTTACAGCCTTTTTTTTTTACAAAACTAGAGGGCACTTTGATCCAGTGGACATGACACTGAGTGCAGCACAGACTGATGAAGAGGAGTGTACTCAATGTCCTCCCACAGTTCCTCAGGAATTTCCTCCTTCAAGTAGCCCTCCCGGAGTGATTTTAAATTTACCAGAGAAGTGGAGCACAAAGAATGCTTTACATTGTGTGACTGAGCTTTTGTGGTAAGAAGGGGCTCCACTTCCAGGAAGACTCTGGGAAGTTTGGAAAATGATGAATCCCCCGACGGATGAAATCTGAAGAAGTGTTGTTTCTTTTTTTGTTGATTTGCTGAAAGGATGCAAAAAAAACCATCAGTGTACTCTGTCCATAAAAGAGAGGGGAATTAGTGTAAAATTAAGTGATGCTGGCTAAAGCAGTTAACTTGTGTCAGAGGTGTGTAAAACATTGCTTTTTATCCTGCTGACACTGACATTAGTTGTGATAAAAGTGAACCTGTTCATGAGTAAAGATTTTAGCTAATGTTCAAAATATCCAATCATTTTTGTAACACTTACACTTTGTAACAGTAACTATTAAGCTATTTTGTTATATTTTTAGCAAGTTTTACAATCTCTAATCTCAAACTCTTGCACATTGTCTTGCTTACTGCTGGCTTATTTCATATTTATTTAATATGGGTCTAATCAACTTTTATTCAGTTATCAACTAATGAAAAAGTCTGTTAATAAACTTGTTTTTAAGAGTTAACTTAAACTGGGGCATGTCTACCATCACCTACCACACCTTATTCATGTGGAGAAAGTGAACAGGATGCTGCTTGTTTTTCAGGAACATGATGCACATTCGATACCTTAATATGATCTAGTTAAACAGCACTGGTCAAACTAAGACAGGTGTCAGGTAAGGTTAAATATTTGCCTTGTTTCAAGTGACAAATACACATGCATCTTCATCTGTTTGTACACATAGAATAAAAGGCTTTATAAAATCTATTTATAATTTTCAAATTTATATGGTAAATAAAAATGTTACAATTGACCCCTTGCTCCCCTTTGGTCTGTCCAAACACCAGGCTGTCTCACCTGCAGGTTTACGTTTTCAGGCCACAGACTGACAAAACACACACAGGGGGAAGCTCCAAGTCTCTATATAAACCTACAGTACAGTGAGGATGAATAATAGCCTGCACCTGCCTGTATCACTGCTCTAAGTCATCTCTGTAAACACCAAAGTACCTTGTCAGCAGTCTGAGGTCTGCTCCTGACAAAGTTTGGGGACTCCCTCATGTGTTGGACATGGAGTGTAAAAGGTGGCTAAGTAAATCACATTTGGACAAAGCAATAAAACACCTCTTGATATCCACGTGGTGCGGCTCTGGCTGCTGCTTAGCAACGGAGTCTAGCAGCTGCACTGCAAAAAATGTCCTTCCCAACAGGTCGTGTACTTTACTCTTTAAATACTGTGCCTGAGAACGGGTGCTTCATTGTTTTCAGTTCAGTTTCAGGGATTTTCTAGTCTTAGAGAACAAATTAAGGAGATTCTGACACTTCATCTCAGTGTCAAATTTAAACCTACTTTTAATCCGGCTTAACCTGATCAAATTGATAACAAAATGAGGCACCTTACTGATGACTGCCCAGATATAATTAGACTGTTAGGATCAACCACAAGACACATTTTATTCTGTTTTAACTACAAGCTTAGTTTACTTACAAACTAACAGCCTCATTATCTTAAATGCACCCAACTTTTCTCAAATCTAAAATAAAAACTCTGCTGTGTCTTTGATTCATTCATTTCTCTGCTGCACTTTCATTTCTTTCATTGAATTTGGGGCAACTTATAACTGTGTTCGTCTGTGTATTTGTATTTTATTTTTATCCAATTGTATTTATTTTGATTTTATTTTCCTTTATTATGTTTTAAATGCTCTAATGCATTTCTTCACCTTGTGTGAAGTATTTCAGTTTCCTCTGTGTTTGAAAGCTGCTATACAAATAAACTTGCCTTTATCATCCAATTAGTTCTCCTTTTATTATTTGTTCAATGAGGCTATTGTCATTATGGCAGAAGTATGTAAAGGGACAAAATAACAGAAACACTCTAATGCAAACCATTATAACAAAAATACCAACGTTAACCTCAGATATGACCAAGAAATAGTTATTATTGCAAGGCTATTCATTTCTTCACTAAACTATTTTTATTATCAACATGTACAACACATTATACACAGTTAATATAACGAGCATTTTATATAATTTAATATTGTTGTGGTCCACATTACAGGCTGCATGTGTACTTGTATGTAGCTATGTAAGTCCACGTGTGCATGAATAAATTCAATTTTTCCTTTTTCCCTGGCTCGTGCGATAATTCATTTCTGGTGGTGTTTTCCTCCCTCTTTTCCTTCACTGTGCTTCAAGCTTCCAGCTGATGTTATTGTCCGTGGTGTCACATGCTGTCAGACCCACATGTCTGTAGATGTTGACACTCCGTGGACGCACAGTGACCCGGTGAGCGGGACACTTTTTGCAGCGTGCGGGCTATAAAGAGAGGGAGTGGCTCGCTGGTTAACACTGAGGAGAGAGACTCCACACGCAGACAGCAGCACGGCAGCGCCCGGGATAACATGATTAGTGCTCTATTAGGTCCGCTACCGAGCACAACTAGATGCAGCACAGGGATCATTGTGTGGGGAGAGAGAGGAGACACAGAGGGAAGACTTCACGCTTCATCCGCCACATGGATCTTCTTTGCTTCCTATCGATCTGCTTAAAGAAGTTACCCACTGACAGTTTTTTTAATGCCCGTGCGTCTCTGGCACTGGAGAGGTTGTGTCACTGCTTTTTGCTCAGGTAAGATTAATTTGCACTTTATATGTCTTTTTTTTTCTCAGTGTTATTCAGGGAAAAGAGCAGGTGTAATGCTTGAGCTAATTATAACAGGAACAACATAAAAGACATGTCATAATTGATTGAAAAAAGTGTAAATAGCATTGAAGGTGTCTTGATTTTTCCTCTTGTTGCCTCATACTTTCAGATGAACTGACAGCCTCATGAATAATAAGAGCTTATCCTTGAGGAGCCTGTACATGATGAAAGAGAAAAATCCAGGAAAGCCTCAGAGGAGTGATTCAGTTGCTTCCTTTCTCAGCCGTGCTGCGTGAGCTACTAGCTCTGTCCTTCCTGGTGATGATATTTGTTAACTTCAGGTGAACTCGCGTAGGAAGTGGGCCAATCTGCTCCGATGGGGTTTGACAACGAGACCAACCAGACTCTTCCAGACGTGGCCCCTTACAGCCTCCAGATCTCCCTGCCGCTCACTGTGCTGGTGGGGATCATGATCCTGCTGATAGTGTTTGGCAACGTGCTGGTGGTCATAGCTGTGTTTACAAGCCGGGCCCTGAGGGCTCCGCAGAACTTATTCTTGGTGTCACTAGCGTCAGCTGACATTTTGGTGGCTACCCTCGTGATGCCTTTCTCCTTGGCCAACGAGCTCATGGGATACTGGTACTTTGGCGAGGTGTGGTGTGAGATATATCTGGCACTTGATGTTCTATTCTGCACTGCCTCCATTGCCCACCTCTGTGCCATCAGCTTAGACCGTTACTGGTCCATCACACAGGCCATCCAGTACAACCTGAAGAGGACGCCGCGACGCATCAAGTGCATCATCTTCATCGTGTGGGTCATCGCTGCAGTTATCTCCTTTCCACCTCTAATCACAATGGAGAAAGAAAACAGCGAGAAGGACCCCGTGTGTAAGATCAATAATGATAAGTGGTACGTCATCTCCTCCTGCATCGGCTCCTTCTTCCTCCCTTGCGTCATCATGGTCCTGGTCTACGTGCGGATCTACCAGATCGCCAAAAAGAGGACGCGGGCGCCACCAGGAGACCGGAAGCGGAAGGAGATGCCGAAGACGGCCACCGTCGCTGCTGCCAACCAGAAGGAGAACGGCGTGGGCGACGCTAAGGACCACCTCTGCCACGAGAAGCTGAACGGCGAGCAGGACATCGAGCTGAAGGAGGGAGTGGGGGGAGAAGGAGGAGCTGATGAGGAGAAGGGCGAGGTCAACGGGGTGGACCTTGAGGAGTCGTCCTCCTCTGACCACAAAGTGAACAATCCCTGCTCGATCAAAAAAAAAGCGTCCAAGGGGAAAACCAAACTGAGCCAAATCAAACCGGGGGACAGTGAGGTCCAAAAGCGAGTGCCGAGCACAAAGGGCAGCCGCTGGAAGGGCCGACAGAACCGGGAGAAACGCTTCACCTTCGTCCTGGCCGTGGTCATTGGAGTGTTTGTCATCTGCTGGTTTCCCTTTTTCTTTACATACATGCTGATGACGCTGTGCGAGTCCTGCCCGGTGCCCGACACCCTGTTCAAGTTCTTCTTCTGGTTTGGCTATTGCAACAGCGCGCTGAACCCCATCATTTACACTATCTTCAACAACGACTTTAGGAGGTCGTTCAAAAAGATACTGTGCAGGAGGGACACTAGAAGATATGTATGATGGACTCCATCTTTATGTACATACTTTGTTTTTTACTTCATTGTACATAAATTGTAAAGTACATTGACCGTTGTGCATGGGTCACTGGCTTGTGAATGCTCTAGGTGTAACTGCTTGGAAAGGCTTTCCCAGGATGAGCTTTTACGTGCAGCATCTTCTCAAAACATCCACCACCCACAGCTTCAACACCGACCACGATCACACAGAGAGAGGTCTCAACAGAACGTCACAGTGAAACCATGTTTTTATTGTAAATGTTATTTTTATTTTTATAAATGAAACATAGTGAAGTCATGATATGTGTTGTACTTTACCGCAGTATGTTGTACAAAATTACCTGTCTGAATATTTGTCTCTATTTTCGTTGTTATGGATACAGTATTGTGCCATTTTGTATGATATGATGACGACGATGGTTAGGATGACGATGATGATGATGATGATGGTGATGACAAAGTGTGGGGAAAAATGCTGGCTCTTTAAAGAATAAAACCCATTTCCTGAACTGGTCTCAAGGCTCCACAGCAAGTTAAAGCATCAGCTTGGTGACGTTATCTCATTTTGCATGTTACACTGTGTTGACTCACACATATAGAGGCTAGGAAACAGGGGGAAAGGCAGCTGTAGAGTCAGCTATAGAAAACATTTGAGTCTGAATTTGCTCTCAAAACGTGATCTGGTGTTAAGAGAGAGTTCCCAAAATGAAAAGCTCTTTGTGATCCACGTGAAGGTGTGAAAACTTTGGCACCAGGAGGGTAAACACACAAGTCCTCTCGTGCAGTGAATGGGAGACCAGAGCCGGCCCTTCGGCTGCACTCCAACAGAAAAGTGCAAATTCACCGGTTTGTTGAGTCTGACCTTTGCAGGAGATTAACAAGGAGTTCAGCTCTTAATGAGCCTGAATAGAATTTGTGCAAATGTTCTTTGGTCCTTTGGATTAATCGTGTTTGTGATTAATTCAATTTATTTTATTTTTTATTTATATAGCGCCAAATCATAGCAGAAGATTAGATGGAGGTCTTTTTGTCTGAGATGTCAGATTCCCAAAATTAAATAACATTTTTAATCTTTTTTTCTTCCAACTGTGTGTTTGCTCAGGCTTCGGATCTCAGAGTCAGTTTATGAATCAGCTGTGGGTGATGAATACAGTTGTGATGCGAGGCTCGGGAAGTGGAGAAGTAACGGTTCATTTGCCGTTTTGTGTTACCACGGTATGCATCATTAAGTAAAGACATGGAGCCTGTCAAACCAGAACCTGATTGACTAGTCTCTCTCTCTCTTTACTCAGCTCCCTCTATCAAGTCTAGGAGAATGGGTGAATAAAACAAAAGAGCAACTATCATCTGTGCAGTGAATACAGAGAGTTTAACTTTTCCCAGTGGAAGGAGTGTAAGTAAATGCATTCCTTTTGACAGTCAGGAAGGCACTTGAGCAGCACTATCCTCAGAAAGCTAAATTGTTCTTCTGGGAGTTTCTCTGGCAGTATATCCAGCACCTCGTCTAGCAGAGGCGGACGTGTGCTCACTATTCAGCTGGTGGAGTGTTTCCCGGCACGTTGAGTGTGTGAGAATGTGCACATGTATTTGCAGCACATGTAAACACATGGGGTGAGCTCCCACCGGACAGGCAAAGCTTGCAGTCGTGCCGATGCTCCACGTTCAGTTTTGTGGGAGATTTTGTCGTGGGAAGTTGTCAAAAAGAGATTACTTCAGAGAAAATCCAAACATTAGGAGGCAGCTTGAATGGAGAGAACGATGATGTTCAGTCGTGAAACATCCCCATTCAAAAAAGAGACCATGTCAGAAAGTAAGGTGAATTCATTTAGGAGTAAAGGCCTTTAAATTTATTTTTACACTGATAAAGCTGCATTGGAGGAGTTATTGGTCGCTGTGATCACGCTTCCTAAAATCGACAGTCCTTGTTCTATGCAAAAATATATATTTAAATCAAGACTATGTGACTTTTGAAAGAAATGATGACACATTTTTGCTCTTAAAAATCAAAAGTTAAATACATAAGCAGTAAAATGCACCCTTCCTCAATTTAATAGACTAGTGGATTTGCCGATACAGCCTGGCTTGGTCTGCTGTGACCAGTAGCTAATGTTAGCAAACATTACATTGCTGAGTCAGTTGGCTGATTTTATGACTCTTCAATACTTGTGATACTTGTTACTTTGCATGTAAGATAATCAGGTAATTGCCCCATGTGGCCACAGTGGCTCCTCTTGAGCAAAATTTACATAGGCTTGAGTTATTCAAATTAAGTGGATATCCATCTTTTTCTCTTCACAGACAGTGTTTCCTTGCTGCGCTGTGGCAGGGGGGTAGTAGTGCAAAGACACACACTAAAAGAACTGTAGCTTTGGAAGCTAGTCACTTGATTTGGCTCAGACTGTTGAAGTCTCATTTTAGCTTCCGCCTAACTTTTGACTGCATTTTTGCACAGAACGGTGGATTTCATCCCCCATCACTTAGACTGGAATTGAGCTAAGAAGAGATCTCGTCCAGGCCAGTAGTGTCTGTGTAGACAGGAGGAGCAATTACAGCGATTAATAACTCTTCGCATGTACATATGGACAGGCTTGAATAAAATGTGAACGTATCACTGTAAAGCAGTGTTTCCTCTCACACATCAACATGCAGCAGTGATATCGTTAGGCGGATGTGCTTGCTGACAGCCTACTGGAAGAAGCCAGCTGTTGAAGTCACACACACACACACACACACACACACTTATCCTCTGGGAATTGGGGCATGGATCATCAGGTTAGAGTGCACATCCGTCTCCAAAAGGCTAAGCATGGTGGCTAAGTGCAGCTACCATTCAAAGAGACAGGGACAAAATGTCAGCAGCCACAAAAATCATACAGGACAAACAGAGGATGTGGGCGTCAGGCGGGGGGGGTAAAGTTGCATTTGACTTGGCTGCCTCGCGTTTGAGATGACAGTCTGTGTTTGTTTCTGTGCATGTGTGTGTGGATGTGGGGGGGGTGTATTTTTACATGTAGATGTGGGAGGACGGGCATGTCTGTACTGTAGGTGGCCGGGGTGAAAAGGTCATGATGATGATGGATGTTGACAGAAGCACCCACATGCTACAACCTGCACATCTTTTTTTTTTAAATTTTTGTTTTGTTTTTCAGTGTGACATCCGCCTATTCGAGGTGGCTGCAATATACATGATTATTCACAGTGTTACTGATGACTCACTGTTGTTTTCCCCTACTTTTATTTGCTCGTCTTAAATGCGGCAATTTCACAGGAGGTCTGTACTTGTCATCCAAATGATGCTTTACACCATCCAAGAACACATTATTGAAGTAGGATCATATTTTCTAACACTCGGCTCATAGCTGGCTGTCAGCTCCTCTTTGAGGCAGGACTCTTAGAGATATCATTTAAAATAGAGTCCCAGTCTCATTAACGGCGGGCTGATTAGCTGTCAGGCCTCTGGGTCTGATTGGAGACACCAAACAACGCTGGGCAGCGGATATTTCCCTGGGAAATAATTTGTCTAGACAAATCTATTTTCCAGGAGCTCATTATGATCGAGAGCAATCAGCTCCCAACATCCCAGAGACCACACAGCATTATGCGACATGATTATTAGGCCTGCGAGGTAATTCGCTCTAGCTGAACAAAGGAGACGGCGCAGGGTTTGACGCTGCTGTGCCCTGCATGAAAAAAAAAACATTTGGGAGTTGGAGCAGCAGGAGCTCAATTTCCAAAGAGGCCAATTGTGTACCTGAAATTTCTCTTTTCGCAATCTGGTTTGGGAATTTGCAATAAAGGCAAGAAAATCAAGTTCAAATTAATAGTTTTTAATTACAGAGACATTTCAACAGCTTCCAGAGTTTGAAAGTAATACAGTGTTATACGTGGTTCAAGCACAAAAACGGCACAACAGAAATTATTAAAATAGATATCACATATGCATCTGACCTTTTACAGCTGTGTGCATTTAAACAGCCTTTCATACAATAAGAATAAAGCGTGTCTCTATTTTCATGCCGATCAAGCTCAGTTTTAGTGACAGTAATAACAAGCAGCACTTTAAAGAATGTACGATTGCATCTTGTGATTATTTTCTTTTAATCTGTCATTTATTGTTGATTAATTGATCAATCATTTGCTCTGTAAAATGTCAAAAAAAAGATGTTAATGCCAATTAAAATTTCTCAAAGCTGAAGATGTTTTTAAATAGCTTGTTTTTGTCCAACCAACCACCGTCAACACGTAGATATTTGATTTAAAGTAATGTAAATATGAGAAAAGGGGCAAATGCTGATATTTGAGGAGCTGGAATGTCGATGTTAATCTTGCATACAATTTAAGCGGAAATGTGGTAAAATGTAGTTTACTACTCACAGTGTGCCCAGCAGAATTCAAAGTGAGCGGAGATGTTGTTCTGTGATGTAAACAGACGAGTGTTTCATAGAAAGTTTGGCATGTCGGCTGACTCGTGTTACTCACTCTCGTTTCTTAGGTTTGACCAGATAACAAGATGCTGGTCGCTAACACGGAGGAGCTGGAATGCTTTACAAAATAGTCACAACTCAAGGTCCACTTACTAACTTTTTCCAGAGCTTTTCAATTGCATCTCACCGGCTTGATCTAAGTGTGGAACTTCAGTCACACAGACACTAATTTTTGCTTGATAAATGATCAATCAATTATTGAATTTATCTTTATTTTGGTCTTTAAGTTAATACAACAACATGGTATATATATATAAAGCTGTAGGCTAGACAACACATTGTGCATTTACATACATATACACACACTCATGTGCATCTACACATTGATACACGTCATCGCCGTCGTATGAAAACCATATTTCTCCAAAATTTAAACTTTTCATGAGCTCAGAAAAACATTTCTGTTTTCAGCTGTGTGACTATGAGTTTTCAGATAATACAGTGGGGTTTTAAATGGTTTATTTAGCTTAAAAAGAAGGTGGATTTTTTGAACCTGTAAAGGTCACCAGATTTGGAGATACATGGTTTTCATTGGACAGGGACAATAATCCATGCTAGTACACTGTGTCAAAACATCAGATCAACAGAATAAACAACTAAATTATCAAAACAACTGACTAATTGATTCATTGATTCTTGAAATCAATTTAGTATACCATCTATAAAGAGCCAGTTACCCTGGTGAACACACGGCCGACACACATCAATCACGAGTCCACCAGCTGATACACCCCAGTGGTGTTTTGGCACAACGATGGTTAAAAGAGTATTATGAGAGACTGTTTAACAGAGGTGGAAGATTAAAAAAACAACCAACACATTTCTAGCCCCCAGAACACAGCGTGACTCTGTAATTATCCCAGATAAAAGCGACAAAGAGTTGAGCCCTCTCTCTCTCTCCATTATTCTCTGGAACTTCCTGCCTCTCCACGAGTGACGGACAGCAGAGAAGAATATCTGCTCGGTGACACGGGAACATGGAAGTCAGTGTGAGGCAGAGAGGGCTTTTGAAGTGGGTTGCTGTAGTGTCTGTAATGACTGTCTAGTGTGTGCTGATGGACAGGCCGGTGGGCGTTTGAAGGAGATTATACCTGAGCACTCCGCTGTTTCATCGCTGCAGCCTTTAATGACGGTAACTTAATGAAAGCATCTGGTTCGTGAATAGCAGCTCGTTGTGTTCGTCATGACAAGTGATTGTGTGTGTTTTAAAGAGACAGGGAGACAAAAAGATTCTGTTTTTGATGTTTATCTTTGAATATTTCAAACTTTGGCTCTTTATTTCTCTAACTGGACTGTTTCAGTTTGTGAAAATGTAAAATATATTCACAACTCTACAGGAATGCTTGTGTATTGGTGTGTGCCCCCTAGACAGAAGGTCAGAGGTCACAACTGCTTGTGCTGTCTGGTGCTTGCAGATTACTTTGAATAGAGAGTCTCATGTGGAATGGTAACGTTGTGCTTTATCATTTCTGTCCATTGATTAACAAAAATGCATCATATCCTGGGCAGCACTAAAACTTCAGACTATAGATCACAATAGATCAGAATTCTAAAGGGTTTTACGCCCACTTACATCCTATAGGAGTCAACTACAATGCTACTAGGCAACCATTACAAACATTAGCGGATCTAAAGGGCAGGTAACTAAAAAATGTGAACTTCAGTTCCCAGAAGTCCTGTGAGCTGTTTTCAATAAACTGCACACAGTATACAACCTGACTGGACTGTGGTGTTTTATACCAAACAGATGCAACATGCTGAAGATTTCACTCGTTTGTTCTTTTTTGTGATCAGAGCATTTTATTTGATAAATAGGGCAAATGTACTGGGCTTCAGATAGTTGTGATGGATTGTTCTGTTTTGTTGCTGCCAGACTTTTAAAGCCCATTAAAACTTTAAGTTTTGAGTTAGTAAATTACATGTACAGTCACTTTATTACACTGTCTATTGATCCTGATCCAATTTTTTTTTATTGTTTATTGCAGTTATTTCCCTTTTCCCAGAGAAAGTCCAGTAATTCTGTCCTCTACACCCCCCGAAAATCTATGATGTACCCTGGGACACTCCGCCCACGAGCTACAAGTCTGTGGGTCAAGTCTACAAGTCGGTCTTTAAGTATTCTCTATAACATTAAATATTCATGACTAAATAAGCTATTAAAGTTGAGTAGTATTTAATTATGTAAATTGTGTAAAAATGTACTTAAATCAGAACTGTGTGTATCTGGTTTGATGAGATTTCATTGACAGTGACCTGGAAACGTAAGCAAACAACTCACCAACTGCCCTCCGACTCTGATTCAATTGTTATTAACCTCTGATTGGTGCATGTACCTATAGTGACATCACCTTTTTTTCCAGCTGAGCCCTGCCCACTTCAAACCAGGGAGAAAAGCAAAGAGAAAAACCACAAACACACAAATCTCTCGTGTGTCACTGTCCTAACTGTGGCAGAACGTTCACTTATCACTTTTAGTAAGAAAGTCATTGAAAAGAAGTTTTCGGGGCCTTCAAGATGTGGCCTGACGAGACATACAAAACTTGTACAGCTGTAAAGAAGCATAAAAAACAGGACTAGTTGAGCAAGAAAAAAAAAGTTGCCATAGCAACAATGGAATGTGTTTTGTTCAATTACTTTTCTCGTTCATTGTGAGTCTCCTGTTCATTGTGAACCGTTCCAGCTGAGGTTGTGAAATCTTAACAACACCATAGATCTAAAGGGTGCAATTCTACTGCGGCCCCTCAGCAATACGATATTGTGGTGTCCATCTTCAGCCAAAAAGTGTGGTCAACTCAAATCTTACAAAATATGACACCTTTTATCCTTAGACCCTCGATTCAGATGAGAAAAAACTCCTCAAAAGGAGTGGAATTACAATGTAAAGAAACAGAACGGCAGTATTAGGTAAATAAAGTATACCATACTGTTTGAATCAACAAGTGTGGCCATGCAAAAAGACCGTAGAGAAAGTGTATTTTTGAGGTCTCTCTGTGTTCAGCTTTCACTACATTTGTAGTTGCTGTAGTTGGTGTAGTTTGTTCCACTCCTACGTTCTTGTTCTTACTTTCATCTGACAGACAGCAGCCTCAGATGTATCTGAGCTGTGATCTTAGTTTGAGTGACAATCTCCTGTAAGACGTCGCATTATAAGAATGTAATTATACACGCTCGTGGAAACAATTCAACTTGTCTTTTCATGTCAGCCATAGGTGGAATCCCCTCGTTATCTCAATGACTCACCCGCTGTCATACACCCATGTTTCCATCCCTCTAACACCCGAGCCATGTTTCTGCTCACTATAAATACAGCTCAAGCACAATCGTAGTCACGTCAGCACCTGGTAAATATGAATAATTCAGAAGGGTTTTATGTGCAGTTTAAACCTTTCAGTGGAACTAAGAGCAGGACGGGAGGCCTGCAAATCACAGGGAAGAAATGCATTAAAGGTAATTATCAGTACCACTGAAAATTCTAAAGGGTGTGCCAGTGAGCATGAATCCAAACGGCGTAGATTATGATCTAATATGTGGGCGTTATCGTGACATAGATCCCGTTTGTTTCATGGGAGACGGATGGATGGAAATGTTAGGGGAAATGTAATACAGAGAGAAAGGAGACAGTGGAAAAGGAAGAAGAAAACAGAAAGACAGAAGCAGGGGAGAGACACAAAAAGTAGCAGGTAAACTCCCGGGATGATTTGATATTGTGAAAACAAACAGCTAATTGAGACTAGAGCCAAAAAGGTTCACGAGCAGCAGGTGTGTGTTATGTGTCTGAGACAGAGTGGAGACGGAGAGGGAGAGAGAAGTTGAATACACAAGCCACTTTGGCAGGAACACAGTCCATCTCATCTCATCTCATCTCATCTATATGCTAAAGCCTTCTGCTCTATTTGCATGACAAGATCTTGAAACGTCTACAAGCTCTGCCCTGCTAATTCCTGTATATATTCCTTCCTACCCAAACGGCATTCTGGCTGTCATCTTCTCATGTAGCAGTCCCCTTTTTGTCAAAGCTGATGTGATTCTGGCTCTTCCCATCGATGAGACTAATCCTGTTTCCCTGAGACAAGAGGCTCATCTTTCATATCAATGCCAGTGGTAAATTAGTCTGAGGCCCAGGCATGGAAAATGGACATGATAGCCCATATTTGTGGGTGAATTGGGTTATGTGGCTGGCAAACAAAAATGGAAGAAAACCACCGATATTCTCTCTGGAACGTTCCCAGCAAATCAAAAGGCAGCGGACAAGCAGTGTGTACATTAAACATTGGAGCGGCTGGGATAATCTGGGTTTGGAAACCCCTGGGACTTTGTGCACAATTGAAAAAGTCATTAGAAAAACAGCTGCATACAAATCCGGGCTTTCTCACTTTGACTGACTGCCTCCACTCATTTCCTTCAACACAAAATCTGTGTGCCTCACGCTGCGTTTTTTAAAAAACTAAACAATGTCCCGCAGCATGGCCTCTCCAAAGAGTGCTTACCCACAAATTGAGTTTAACGCTCCCCTGAGAGAGTGCATTTGTAAATATTTGAGCTGTGAAACATGAAACATAATTGCTCAAGAGAAATCAGGTGGCAGACAAATATTCCTTTGTTGGATCAAGGGAAACGTGGTGGCTCCGGCTGGACTTTGCCACCATGTCGGCATTGTTCCTTCAAATGAAGCGATAACACAGGCTTGTTGCAGCATATTAGACTGCATTATACTGTGTAAATGATAGGCTATTATTTGTGAAAGAGAGCACAAGGCATTGTTCTAAAAAAAACCCAAGTAGTGCTGCTTTAAAAAGAGAGGGCCTACTATTGCACAACAGTCTTCTATTGTCATACACAACCGTTCACACAGCCATATCTGAGAGATTTCCCTCTATGAAGCCTCTGCTCGCTGATCTGTGATCAGGTTGTGTTCAGCAGGACTGCTTTTAAACTATGCCAATGAATTCATAGCATCCCTTCCCAACAAAGGTCAGCCTTAAAATGACTCTCTCTGCAGGGAGCCACATTATTTGCTCTCAGTTTCACAGGGCACTGTTAATCAATACAGCACAGTGTCTTGGTGTGTGTTTGTCCATCCATCCATGCCTGTGTGTGTGATTTCTACATGCACGTTAACTTGAGAGTGTAGGAGTTAGACTCAGACTACCACACATTGTGATCTTGGTAGTAAGAGAAAGAGAAGATTCTGCTGCTAAAAGGCTCCACACTGTATTTCCCCCTTTAACCTCTCCTCCAGCTGCCTCTTCCCTTCCCATCCCATGTGGATATATTTTGAGAAAACTTCAAAATACCCAGCATATATACGCGTGCAGATTCCACTTAAAACTTCGGCTGTAATTCATTTAATTCTTTCATTCTTTAATTTATCGAGCCTTTCAGCGGGGGAGTTGGAGGTGGGCTGAAAAAGAGATGCAAAAAACGAGACGGAGAGAAACGGTTACACATGGGCGGCAGAGAGGTAGACGGCAGCGGGGAGAGGGCCTGGCTGTGAATACTGATGGGATAATCATTTGTGTTTCGATTGTGCATGAAAAAGCTAGTCAGCGTCGGCCCGGGAAGGAGGAGAGGGGAAAAAAAGAAAAAGAAAGTGGGAGCCGAGCTCCGGGGAGGACGACATCTGGCGCGGTCTCACTCTGTCCTCGTCACGTTTTTTGGGTTCTTGTTTGTTTCTGGGGGAATTACTCGGACCGCCGGGGAATTATCTGAGGGAAATACAGACATCAATCTCCCATAACATGCAGGAGAAATAAAAACACATCACAGTAGTGCTCTCAGCACTTGGTTGGGCATTAGTCATGAATTACGTGATATGATGCTCAAAATGCATGTCCTCGTATTACAAATGCATGGGAAACAGTTCACAACCTTTGTTCCCATTTCATAAAACATGCCACAATCTCGCCAGGCTTGTCTTGAGAAGTCGATCAAGCTCAGCGGGCGGATTTGTTTACATTCTGGCTATCAGTCATCCTTATTCATCATTAACATCCTGGCAGCTTGAAAAATCAATTTCTTATGACTTAATGCCTTCATAAACCTGTCGCTGGACATATTTCTATCAATATCTCTGCTGTCAAAATGGATTTTGACTGAGCAGGTGGCAAGCCGCTGTGTAACAGTCCTCAACACTTAGCGCCCTGCTGAGTTATGATTGAGCTGGCTCCTCCAGACTGTGTGTGTGTGTGTGTGTGTGTGTGTGTTGCCTCCTGCCCTCTCCACATGGAGTCTGTCCAGGGTTCCACAGTAGTCTGTTCTCACAGGATTTCAACCCTCCTGTGGGAATTAAACGATAAACAGCCGAGCTTATTCTGGAGCTGCCCACCCGCACTCCCCTCACCACTACCACCACCGTGCTCCTCCTCCTCCCATCCTCTCCTCTCCTATTCCCTTCCCTCTTTTCTTTCCTCCTCTCATCTCATCTTCTTCCCTTTTCTCATCTCTTCACCTGCTGTCCTGCCCGCTGTTTCCTTTCATTCCCCTTTGCCTTGTTTCTCCTCTCCTTTCCTCTTCTCTTCTCCTCTCTCTGCCATTTTAGTCACATACTCTGTTTCCTTCTCTTGTCTTTAATCTTGTTTCCTTTCCTTCTCTCTTCTCTGCCATTTCCTTTCCGTTATCTTTTTTTACCTTCCCCTCTGCTCTTTCTTCCTCTCCTCTCCTTTCTGTTTTTTCCCTTCTTTTCCTCGTCTCCTCTCCTTTACTTTTTACCTCTTTTCTCATTTTCTCTCCTTTCCTCCCCCTCTCCTTTCCTTTCCTTCCCTCCCCTGTCATTACTCCTCCTCTCTCCTCCTCCTCCTCCTCCTCCTCTTGCATCTGGTGACCTCTCCTCCCCAGCGACCATTTGACGAAGTGGGAACTTGTTGCAGAAATATGAAAACAACAAGCCAGACACAAGGCAGAGGGATACAACTGCTATCTGGAGATAAGAGACAAACTGCATGCAATTTTTGGAGTCCCTCCCCATCTCACACACACACACACACCCTCGACCCCTGTCTCCTGTACGTACGGCTGCAGGCATGTAATAGCTGCTATGTTTTGGTGGACAGGAATTATAGTATTACCAGAGGGGGATTCAATTGCAGGGACCTTGTGCGTAATTTCAGGGACCTCCCAAAGGTGCTGCATCCATACTCCCATTACACTGTTATTTTGCAAGGGGATGATGAACTTATCATTCTGATGTGACGCTGGGGAGACGCAATACAAACAGGAACATTCACAAACAGTACAAATTAATATTGCGGCGCTTCACCGTGCTAAGTCTGCTGCGGTGGAAAAATAATGGCAGCTATGTGGTCCCATGGAGGTTGCAAACCACAGCCCAAAAGAGAAGGAACGAGCAGAAAAACAACCTTTTTCTTGTTGTTTGGAGTAGATGTGACCAGAAACACTCTGGCTATTAGTTGTAAACAAAAAGCAAATAAACAAGGGCGGACAAGGCAGTTTTAGGGAGCGTGGAGGTATCTTCTTTCGACACGGCCCGCAGCAATATTTGATTGGAGAGAGATTACAGTGTTTACTCAGAGGAAGGTCTGTCCATCATAAAACAAAGGTAATTGACTGAGTGAATGAAAGACACGAGCTGAGCCCCATCACTGACAGTAACAATCAGCTGTGTGTGTACGTGATCAAATGCATGTGTAGTTATGATCATGAGTGTCTGTGTGAGGATGGATGTTTGTATTGATGTACAGGAGTGTTTTTCCTTTCATTGTGACTGAATGAGTGTGTGTGTGTGTGTGTGTGTGTGTGTGTTTTTCATTGGTCCAATCTTCTTTTTTGTCTTTTTGTCCTGAGGGTTATTTCTGCCCCTAAATCTCCTAAATTGCCTGGTTTTATAGAAATGTGTTATACAAAATCCTTTTCATAATTGTTTTATTTCACTCACTACATGTGGTTTTTGTGTCCGTCAGTATTACCTTGGCTTTAATCGGCTTTCTTCAAATGGTTTTTAATTGTATTCTGCAGAGTCCTTTTTGCCTAGTTTTATTAGTGCTATTCTATTTCCATGACTCAGTGAAGTAACCTGTTAGTTTGTTAAGAAAACCACTGAACTTTTTGCAATATGCACGTTCACTCTGCAAGCGGAAATTCCATTTCAAGAATAACAATAAGCAGGAGAAGGATTTGAATAGAGGTATAGAAAAACTGCAGCAGCTGTACTGAGGTTCTCAGCTGAAAGGCAACTTTTGTAGCACTTGGCTGTCTGAAAAGAACTGATGAAGATTGATGAACTGAATCCACTACATCTGCTTGGTTAACATTTACATTAACTCAAGTAAAGAACTACTTTTAACTTTATTTCCATTTTGTACAACTTTATACTTTACTACGTTTCAGGGGATCATATTGTAGTTTTTACTCCACTTACCTGATTGCTGTGGTTACTACAATTTGAATGTGAATGAATATAAACAGGTAGTTAGACTTTAGCACCACAGTCAGGGACCAGGTACAACATGGAAATACGGAGGACACATTAACAAATTAAGAATTAAACACTTAACAGGGGTCATTCTTCAGTTTCCTCATAATAGTTCTGTACTTTCACTCAAACCTGAAATAACTTCTGTTATTTATTTTATTTTTTTTGGGTCACTTTGGGGCAACGAAAAAAAGTCGTGAACATAACATTGACATATCATCACCTTTTAATATATAAAATGTAATATGGCAAACGTGTTAACAAACAGTTGCTTATTTACACATCCAGACGTTAAGGAGCAATATATTATCATTCATGTGGAGTTGTGTTTCTGGCCACCTGATGCGTCCAATATTTACTCTCCTTTCTGCTCTGGTTTGTTCTGCACCAGCTTCAAATGGAAATATCTGGTGCTTTAGCTACTTAATGCTCCTCTGTGTTCACCAGCTACTTGCTAACTGTCTGCCATTTGGTGTTGGGCAGGTAGCGTACCGAGGGTTCATTGCAGTGTTTTCACGTCTGCCGGCTGCGGCCTAAAATTATGTTATGAGAGAGAACAAAACTGTAAAGTTGTGGGCCGGAAAAACCAAAACAATTAGCTAAAAGACGCTTTACAGCTTTGTAGAACTGAAGGGAACTGCAGCAAAGGGAATTACATGCTATTTCTTAGCCAACTAAAGGATCTGAATACTGCAACGTCACCTTACCTTTGCTCCCGTCATAACTCCTACGGCCTCTAGAAGGCAAAACATGTTGTTTTGAGGTGTTTTGCTATCGTTCTTCTTGAGAGGACCGTCTCGTCCTTCAACAAGAAAATGGCTAATAGGAGCCAACAGCAAAGGACCAATAGAGCTGTGCCCACCTTACATGGAAACCTAAAGGATAACTGCTCCAAAAAAAGTTCCATTGTAAAGTTTAAGCAATGCTTTATTGTTTCTTTATTAGTTGGATGTAGTATCCTCTTGAATTGTCTGATATTAAAATTCATATTAAAATTGCAGGTTTGTGACAATAATATCCTCTACTCCATCATATGTGTCTGTAATATGATAAAACCTTGTGCCCAAACACTAAGAAAATGGAGTCTTTATTTTTATTAATGGTAGTGATTTGTTAGTTATGGTTATAGGGCTTTTGGGCCAACAACACACGGTTGTTTAGTGCGACCCAAACCCCGGGGTCTGTTGTGTATTTAGACATTATCGTTAAACACTGTCTGCTCTGTGCTGTGAATCCACATTACACCAGCCCCCACCTATCTGCCCTCTTCCATTTTTCTCCCAAAGACGAGTAAACATCTAATTTGCAGAAATGGTTTCATCATATGACGCTTTGGCCTCTGCAATATCCGCTTGCCACTTGATGCATTGTGTTTCATTCTACCCTCCCAATGGGAGATTTTTTCTGGTTAGTGTTTGCTCGTAGCATTAGTAGCCGCCCCTTCTGCTCAATCTCCCCAAAGTGCACAGAGGTGGTACTAATAAAAAAAAAAAAACACCTTGTTATGTAGAAAAGCAACAGCCACATGAATCACTCCCAGGCTTTACTCCTAAATGGAAACATTGTCATGACGCACTGAGTTTGAGAGAGAACCGACCCTCCCACAGCTTTACACAGATTGTTGTGTTTTTTTTAATGGGACAAGATGCCGTTCTATCAGTTTGTGGCGTTTTCGCTTTGACGGGGAAATTAGAATGAAACGGAGAGCAGCAAAGAAAAGCAGCATGACTTTTCACCAGTTTATCTGTAAAACTTTTGCTGAATTGCTTGAACAAATATTTAAAGAGGTATGAAGAATGTACAAGGTTTGATATGCTTTACATGTAATGTAACACATCTTCTGTATGAAAATGGAACAGGTTTTTCTATTCTCTCCTACTCTACATATTCTCTCAAAGCAGACAGCTTAACACTACTCGAAGCATTTTCCTGCGGTGACTCACAACACATTTAAAGACAGTGTTGTTGTAATTCAGACAATTAGATGAAGTCTGGAAGAGGAGATTAACACGATTAATTACCATGTTGATTGTGTATGTATTGCATCGTAGCACTTTCCAGCCTTTGTTTAAGCAGCCACATTGGCAAAGAACACCTTGTTATGTAGAGGAGCAGCCCCGGGGGAGACACATTCATACCATAGACTGTATATAAAGATGGACGACGCTCCTCCACTTCCTCCTACTGTACAAAAATTAAGCCAAAATATCCTGGAAAGGGGCACTGCCATCTTGCGCTGGTGACGTCATTTGGAGCCAGAGTTTGCACAGTAGTAATCCGCGGTGGAGAAATGTATTTGACGTGTACTTTGATTTTTCAGTTTGGCCCATGTCCCATCCGCTAACATGGAGGGGGCGGGTTTTATGACCTATACTGCAGCCAGCCACCAGGGGGCGATCGAGATGTTTTGGCTATCATGTCGTCCATCTTTATATACAGTCTATGATTCGTACCTGATAGCGGCCCAGTATAGCCAGCCACTCACACTCCACTGTTTACTGGGAGCATCAGTGATTCACTTCTTCCACATGCCTCGGTGTGTAATCTGAAAGATAAAATATGTAATAAAACTTTTATTACGTATTTTCATTAAAAACATCGATTGGAGGCATATCACAAATTTCAAACTCTCAGTTTGCTGATTGGTGTATATTTTTATTCCTGCAGATGACTAACCAAAGATGACATCAGACTGGAGTCATCACACTGAGATATTTCCAGTGAAGTTGTAATGGTGTTCACTGGTGTTTCAGGGATCTAAAATATCAACAGAAATGGTCAGGCTTTGGTGTCAGCCCCTTGAAATGAAAGAGTTAAAAATGAAAGTGAAACTGCTTCACACAAATATTAAGGTATGGCAGTTTGATCAATTATATCTTTAGATGAAATCAGGTTGTAGACAAAACTGCCATTACTGTACTGCGGCATCTCACTTGTAAACCAGCATATAACACTTCTAGAAATGTAAAAGATTTCGATTTATAAGCACTTTTGCCAAGAAATGTGTCCAGGAGATCACCTAGAACCTGTTATACCTTGAAAATATGGTCATCAAATTCCATTAAAATAATGGTTAGAATCTACAAAACTAAATTTTGTCTGGTTTTAACAGACAGCTTGAGGTATTTCATGGGCTTTGCTGTTATCAGCTGCTCCAACAACAAATGGAGACTTCAGGAGAACCAGCATGTAAAAGCCACAAGCATCTGCTCGATGACATCAGTTTGACTTTCCTAAATCTCCATTATTATTAAATCCTCATGTTTCAATCATAGACAAAGGACCAAACAGGGACCGCTAAAGACAGCCTAACCTAACAACCTGGTTACGCAGGGCCAATGATGAGCCGTCACCCTTTATATCTCTTGCTAGCTGGTCTGCTTCCTGGCTGAATTGTTTCAGATTATTATTAAATGATGCATTTCTTCTGATTACAAGGAATCGTGGAGTTTGATGATTTAAACCATAAGCTAACAAGTAATTCCTGCTGGCTTTATTAGTTACTTCACACTGCACTTTTACACAGAGACAGTGGCTGCTAAACAGAAGTGGTATGTTTTTTAAATTTTTTTCCCAAACAATGTGTCACAACCATTTCAGACAAGTTCTTTGAGATTTTATAACATACATCCCAACATAAAGATCCAAATGCTGTTTCAAATTTCTGGTGGAAAACTAGTCAGTACTAGTGAAAGAATAGTGGGTCTGAAAATACTGGCATCGGCCTAAAAAGATTTTAAAATGTAATAAAACTCAACTAGGATTGCTAAAACTCAGATCTAAAATACAGAGGACATGACCGCAGTGCCCTTTGTGGTAGCTACAGCCCTGTGTAACACACACATTTTGTGTTGAGGCCACTATCATGCACTAATGTTCATTAACTATTTCCTTACCTCCATATGCCCAAACTCCCACCATCACAGGTTCATAAAAATCATGTGTCAGAAAGATGATACACCAAAAGATTAATGCTCCATTAGAAAAGATCTTCTGAAATAAATCAAACATCTCAAACTGGTCATATGAGTGTGAGAGTGAGGCGGATCAAACCTCTCTGTTCTGCTTCTGTATGTGTTTTCATAAGTCATCTTCTCTGTCATCTGTTGTTATAAACATCAAATGATTGCAGGTCAGCGATGGAAATTAACTGAGGACAGTGTTTGTGTGCTGTTGGTTATTATGAAGATACAGGGATAGGTTTGGTTTGGACGCTCCAGATTTGCTTTTATGGCTTGTTGGTGTACATGCATAGTATGTTATCTTTGTACAGCACATAAAGGCAGAGCCACAGAGGTGGAGGTGGATAAATAAAGCATCAAGACAGAACAGAACAGCAGCAGCAGGAGTGGGCTGACAGTGAATTAACTGAGGTCATTGCAGTACAGCCATTTACATGGATTCACATTACTGAAATTGAGCAAAGCAGAGTTTTTGTTGCTGATTCAGAACGTAATAAAAATGCACACATATGAGCATTTTTCTGAACAATAAATGTCCAACACAGAAAAAAAATTAAAAAGTGCATTAACTTACAGTGGTAAGTGTTGAAGTAAAGCAATATTAGCATTATATAACTTTAGCAGTACATTAGCATGCTCTCTAATGTACCGCTCTCTCCAACACCTGCTATAATGATGAATGTGTATTTAATTGGCCCCATATGTTCATGGAAACGGAAACTGAAATGGTACGGTCATATCTCCTGCTCAGAAGGTCTTGCAAAAACAATCTTGCAAGGGACAGTCAGGGGAGGCCGAAAACGAGGAAGACAGCGGAAAAGATGGGAGGACAACATCCGAGAATGGACGGGCATGAGTTTTACGGAGTCCCAGAGAGCGGTGGAGAACAGGGAAAGATGGAGGGATGTGGTAGCTACGTCTTCACTGGTGCCCCAACGACATCACCAAGTCATGGGATAGGCGAGGCGAGGAGGATATGTTAATTGTCAGTCAGTGCAATAAAAAATAAATAAAACTATAAACTATTGTATTTTCACAAAAATACAAAGACTTATATAAATCTACATGTATGCATTTGACATAAGACCAGCGCCATATCTCCCTCGAATTGGGTAAAATGTAAAAACCTCATAAAAGCAAAAAATAGACTGTACAGTACAACAATTGCAACATTTTGGAAAGGAGTTTTCTCTGTCGTCTTCCAGATTTACATGAGTCTGCTTCTCACATTTGAACATACTACACACTGGGATATTTGTAGCATTTGGACACTACAGAAAATGTCTGGCAACCTGAACCCTTCACTACACTGAACTATGAAGAGGTCTGAGAGTGTGATTTTTGGCATTTCTACTGGATCAGATGAAGTTAATCAAAGCTAATGGAGACAAAATAAAGTACATCCCAGTAGAAAATCTGCCATAATTGGCTTATGTATATAAAGATATTTTGACGTTTCCCCCTTCATCATAGACTCGCGTCACAGTGGAAACTAGAGTTCATTATTAAAGTCATGAAGCAGAGCTATCTGTGGTTTCAATGAGGAATGCTTACAATGGCACTTTATGGAAACCAAAGGGCAATGAAAAGCCGCTTTCCCACAATGTGACAAATATCTGCTGAAGAAAAATAACCCACAAAATGTCGGGGGAAAAAAACGTCTTGCACTGATTATACCACTGCTATGAAAACCTTTTGGCTTTTTCCTTTATTTCCTGGTCACGTCTGTGTTACGAAACTTTTAGTGACCTGAGGGCCTGTGACATACAGTAACTGACAAATACAATCTTTTCCATCATCTTTTTACTGTATGTCACGGTATAGCTGACAGATTCTCGTGTCAGACGCAGCATGTCGATATAATGTAGGAGACTCTAAATGTCACAATGAAATTTCAGCCATACATTAATATGAGCACATAGCTGGTTTCTCTGGTTGTGAGAAAAATAGCTATGGGAGATGAGAGGTATTCACCTGATAGACAGCGACAGCCCGTCACCATCTTGAGAATGAGCAAAGTTAATGCTCCTGAACGTTGTCTGTGCTCTGTGCGCCTCACAGCTGAGAGTAAAGTTTTCTTCAAGCCACCGAAGAGACATTTAAAGAGGGCTAAACCTAATAAAGCCTGGGCTGTGAAGACTGCCATTTGTCAGCTGCAGAGTATTTCATTACCACAGGATGGTTTATCTGCCCTCAGCATCACTCATATGCATGTGACCCAAACCTGCCAGCGGGTACATAATCAGAGGAATGGAGATAAATATTCAAAAGACAGGAGAGGGAGAGCCTTTTATTGACACATCAAGTCTTTTCTGGAAATGACTGTTATTATTTAAAGATAGAGATGAATCAATAATGCTTTGACATTAAGTGCTGCAGGGTTTTATTGTGTTTGAATAATGGCCTCTGAAACCGCTGGATGATTTGAAACAAATGAAAGCACAGTTCTGACTGGAGCTGTATGAAAACTGGGCTTTCATTAAATAAAAAAGTTGGATACAAGCTTCTCTCATACGAGTTAAACTTACAAAGTTTTCAAAGTTCCTGTTTCCGCCTCTCACTTTAATCATCCGTCGACAGATTTATGACGACTTGAATTCCTGTTTTGCATAACAAGCTTTTATTCACTTTTTCGCCTTACATTTCAAAGCTTACTGGGAGATTATGACGCCTCAGGATTCACCTGTATCCATCTCTATTCTGTCCTCTTCCTCTGCCTCTTAACGCTGGCAGACTCAGTCCTGGGAATTTCTGGGAGGCAGCCTCTTCCTTTGCCCATCGATTTTCTGCAGCAGCTTGAGGGCTAATTGCCCTTATCAAAATCATGACCTGCTAAATGATGGCTGTCTTTAATCGCCTCCACACTCGCCAGCAGCTACTGACATTTAGCACAATTAATTAATGCAAAGACAACAGGGGCTTGGTATCTGCTCCGCTTGGCTAAGATGGCAGCTTGCATTATGTAACACAGCCAGGCGAGGCCTCCGAAAGGGGAAGAGTTGGCAGTTGATATCTCACTATCAGAGAGGCTGCACTGAAGCATTGGAGACGCTCAATTAAAAGCTTGTTGGTTAGAGAGGAAGGTAATGTGGGAAGAGTTGCCATGGGAAAACTGTGTTGGGTCTTTGATCTCATTATCTTGCAACATTTTACTCAAGCTTCTATCCACTGTGAGTTACAAATGCAACAGTATGATCTCCAATTTGCTGTCCGCTAAACCCCTCAAACAAACAGCAAATGTCCAGTCATAGCTTATAGCAACCAGCAGGCCTAGCAAGATTTGGATTTCTTCGAATAAGGAATGTGTTTATCGGCTCTAATGTAAGCTGCAAATGTTAGCATGTGCGGCTAATTAGCTTAAAAGGATCTTATCGTTAGCTAACAGCATCATTTTGAGGGGTTACAGGTCACATTAGAACAATCTCCATCTAGGGCCGACACATCCACTGTGTGAAGCCAAGATGCTTCTGTATCAGAGTTTAGCGTAATGTTAGCGGCTCAGTCCTGCTTTTTATTTGATTTGGGAAAGTTTGACTATTTCTGTGTCTTCTACATGATGATCAGCTGGTGAGGAGACTGACGTTTTGCCTTGGAAAAAGATCTTTAGCCTCAGTTGTCAACTTGCCATCAGTGTTGAGACCTTATTACAGGGTTCACATTTAAAGGTAGTCAGCTGGAAAGTAAGCTGTATACATCATTTTCAACCAACTCACAGTTAGCGTCAATTAGCTAGCTAGCTACAGCTTCAGACTGTGTGACCCATTGTTTAAAAAAATTACTAACATGCCAACGTTATCATTATGAACTGCATGTGCAGTGCTAGATTGGAAAGCTTGACCGGTGTAGCAACTCAATAAAGCGAACCGAAGGGTCAATTCCCAGATCAGCAACATGACAAGCAGCCGATGTATTGACCAAAGAAAATATTCACAACTCATTTGAAAATATTCCTCTGATCCGAGACTGATCAGAGATGTGTGAAGGAAATAAATGAAAAACAGCTGAAGACAGCGAAACATATTGGATAAATGAGCGAATAGATATGATTCACAGGGGAAATTAATATGACTATTCCACCTTAACATTACAACCACAGCTCTGACACACTGTACAAATCTGTTCAGAAAAGGAAGAAAAAACTTTCACATTATCAAAACAGCAGCTGAAAACCCTGAACAAATCTAATTAAATTATTGTAGACTGTTTCAAATGTTGAACAGGTGTAATTAGTGATTAATGCTTTCACTAAGTTCTGGCTGTGTTTGCTCCTGCTGCTTTCCATCTGCCATAAACAAACATGTTTTCCCCTCAGGTGGAAGTGGCCTCTCAGGTTATTTGTATTTGTGGTAGTCATCTTCTGCTGCTCCTTTTACTCAGTTTTTTCCTGTTTTGCCGCTCGCATTTGTGCATCTCTTTTTACGGTTTTGCCAGTTGCTAGCCTCATTGCTTCATCTGCTGCACATTATGCACTCTTTCTGCTCCACTGTCCCCTTCTCCCTCTGCAGAGTGTTTTATTAGTCTTTTATTTGAATCCCAAGATGCTTTCCCAATATGAAGAAGCCCTTTACCTCTCCAGGCCATATTTATCAAATAACAATTTGTTTTTTAATCTACTTGCCTGTATGCTTGAAAGTTTTTAAATGTCTTTCAATGAAAACAAATGCTGAATTCACATCTGCCACTTGTCTCGAGACAGGTGCTATAACCCACACAAATGCACTGTCAGGGCTTCTGTTCTGCAGCTCTAAGCTACGTATTCAACCTAGGTGCTGTTATAGTTTGACTGCCAAATTCTACCCAGATGCAAAGTTTGATTGCCAACTGAAAGATGTAATCATATGCCATGTTGCATGTTGTATTTCTCTGAGCCCTTGTAGTCTTGCACTGCTAAACAAGGCAGAAGCAGCCCGTCCCGCACCTGTTCCACAGGAGAAGGAGACAATCCTGGTTTGAATGCTTCTGTAACACAAAACTCATATTTCTAAAATCACTGGTTGCAAAATAATTTCTTGTCATGGCTGAAAAGACGCAGAGACGAGGCCACAGTTTGAATTTTACGAAAAGAAAAATAGTCTCTGTGGTGCACAATAGTAACACAGCAAGCTTGAGGTAAAGAGCTGAACACCAGAGATGGATACATCTGTATAGTTGCAGGGCACGATTCTTTCAAATCAATACAGCAGACAAAAACAAATCACAAAACAGCATACTGTGTGTAGGTTGTCAAACAGCTAAATTGTTCATTATAAATCCCAGGAACACAGACAGCATATAAACAAAAAAACAAGACTAAAACTGCTAAACCCTGTTCACGTCCTCTAGAGGCTACAATGTCAAAATCATTACTCATAACATCAAAGAGTGGAGCTAAGAATTTACAATTTGTCCTGATGGTGGCCCTCAAGTCATTAAAATTTAAACGGTTTATCACCTTAGGATGAATGTGCTCAATAGCAATCTGCCAAATAGATATTGCTGGGCGTAATTTACACACAAAACTAGATTTCATCAAGACATACATTTTATGTTGCAACATAATTTATCTGGTCTATATTTGGACTAAATGTGGACCAAAACGGACGTCCATCTTGGGCTAAATTAGGACCAAATCAGACTGACCAAATATAGCCAAATTTTCAAAGTCTATTTTTGGGCAAAAATAATGTCCATGACTGGCTGACCTGATTTAGCCTCTTTTATCTGATTGTTTTGTTTTTTTGACCCACAACTTTACTGTTTTGGTCACTCTCATTACTCTCATCAGTGCTGTTACAGCCGCGGCAGCTGTTTTCAGTGAATGCAGCTCTAATAAAGCCGCTACACACTGCCTGCTCACCACCACTAATTTTGACAGACAAAATTAGCGACAATCTGGTGAACATAGCGGAGCATTTAGCAGCTAAAGAGTCAGATATTTCCCTCAGGAGTTGGTGGAAACCAAACAGAGCTAAAAGCAGAGTTAACACTGGACTTACATTCATCAGTTGGCAATTCAACTTAATGCTAGCGTTGCTTTGTGTCTGCTGCATGTGTAAATAAGCAACTGTTTCATTACACAGTCGCCATAACAACTTTGCAATGTGATAATATGTCAAAAAATATCAGTTAATGCACCTTTAATATCTTAGCCTGAGGGGGGTGTAGGATTGAGGAAAGCTCATGCTGTGTTCAAAAAGGAAAGGGTTCATCATCTGGAGAACATGAATGAAAACAGACCAGGTGAGACAATACAAAATGGTAGATTAGAAAAACATGTTTTTTTGATGAATTCCACATCCCAGCCACATCCTAAATTATTTAACACAGCATCATAAATCATGTAAAGCATCACAACATACCAGATACATTACACATATCTGATAATATGGAGTGAAAATAGTCTCAATATTATTTGTAAATGTGTATTCCATGATTTGTAACTGAAAAACAAGATTTGTAACTGAAAAAAAAAGATTTGAAAATATTTTACTTACAGACTTTTAACTTCAGCTTCTCAGATCTGATCCTTTTCGCTTTCAAAAAGCTTCCTGCGCATACAAATGTCTCGTGTTACGCACGGATCAGGTTACTTTCGCTTTCGGGATTTTGAGACTTTTTTAACGCTGGTCCCAGCTCCTTCAGTTACAAATCTTGTTTTTCAGTTTTTCAGTTACAAATCTTGTTTTTTTAGTAACAAATCTTGTTTTTCAGTTTTTCAGTTACAAATCTTGTTTTTTCAGTTACAAATCTTGTTTTTCAGTTACAAATCTTGTTTTTCAGTTACAAATCATGGAATACACATTTACAAATAATATTGAGACTATTTTCACTCCAACATGTCATTACAATTTCATCCAAGGCCATCCATCTTGACTGCATGTTTGATGTTGTGTAGCAGCGTCGTTGTCTTTGACGTTGTTGCTATACCCACTTGACTTGATCATGATCAGCCATGAGTAAGTCACTCTCTCTCCACTGTTGTTTTTTCTTGTTGCTGTTATTTCACTAGCAGCCAAAACAGATGATTATAGTTGGGGTTTTTTTTCCAAATGCAAGACCTTGAGGAGAACTGCTGCAGTGGGCTACAAAACATTTAAGGAAGAAATCTTTTAATTGAACTTCAAAATGAAAGCAATTCCAGTCCACCAGCATTTCAAGACCAATTTTAAACTATAACTGCACTTTGAATTAATATTTCGAGTCATAAACCTAATATTTAACGTATCCTTGAGCCAAGTACAGGCAACAAATCAAGAATCTATTAAACTAAACTAGTAAATTTATACTCATACAAGTGTACAAATGTTTTTGAATCACTAACCTGTGGCTAAATAACTATCTGGACAAACTTTACTGACCAATTTGATAAATAATATACAATAAACAGAAATCAAAAAGTTTATTGAGTTTGGACTGTTTAGTGGTTTGTTTTTTGTTTGTTTTGTCAGTCTGGAGCCAGTTTAATAGTTTTTCTCTGATTTCATTAGCTTGTGGCCATTGAAATGAGTCAGATATTATGTTTTAAGAAATTTGTTGGAGACCAAAAAATGCCTAAAGGCTACATGAATATTGAACTTACACTTGTCGAGTGCCCAGAGAGACCGCTATAATGGGATGATAATATTGCTTTTTTTCTGCTGGAGGACTAAGTAGGAAATTTTTTGCTAATACGTTAGCTGTAACAGCTTGATATGATAAAGGCTAATTGCTGTGAGTTTGTATTGGAGACTGTCTGCTCCCTAGTGGTGGGAGATGTATTAATGCAGCTTTAACAAGCTGAATCAATGTGTTTCTTACCTCCATTTGGACCCTGCCTACATGATTTAGCTAACAATATGAAAGCACGCCCTTGGAAACTTTACCATCACAGCTGCCCAACTGCCTTTGAAACTAGGTTTGTTTTCACTTTTCAGCATGCAGAACGTCATGCCATCCAGCAGCAGTAATTATGAAATTACCCAGGGACACATTTTCCACACCAGTATTCAGAAGTTATCTTTAATTATCAATTAATTCAGTCAGTCCACCCTTCATTACTTCCTCCAGAGGACTGTGTACAGAGCTACTGAAAATCATTGGTGATTTAAAGGCACAGTGAATCAATGCTGCCTGTGTTCTCAATGTTTTTGTGTCAAATATGCATGCATCAGAAATTCCACAATGTTTAGTCTGTACTGAATCAGATGGATGTCTCCTGTGAAGTTCGATATGTCCAATATGTCCTTGCTGAGGATTGCTGGTAGCAACAAAGGGGGGCATCCAACTGCCTTTTAATTACAGTATGTCGATAAATCTGCCTTTGTACGTTGGCAGACACTTCCTCTCTCTTTGTTTCGGTCTCCTTTCAAACTCTCAAGTGCTTGTAAAACACGAACTTTTCACTTTCAGTCTTGCACAAACATGACACAGACTCCACTAAAAACATGACCTATATGACGCCACAGAACCCTGTTGAAATTACACCAAATTCGGCACGTCGGTGGCGACAAAGGCATGAAATTGTGAACATGGTTTAAAAAAACAATACATGTCTACACAGAAAGAAAAGGAAGGACGCTTAAACGTCTCTGCTGGCAGATGACAATTTCAGGTCAGGGAAGAAGTTCCGTTTATTGTTCAGAAGGAGAAGAAATAAGACAAGAAATGCTAAAAACAACTGTCAAACAACAGCCACTCTGTCTGCTCATTGAAGACACTTTTCCATTGAAATGATGACAATAATACAACTGTGTTGAAACACGGTCGCAGTAAAGACATTTAAAAATGAGCCTCCAGCAAGAACATAAAACTTATAATAATATTTAAGGCATGTAGCATTTTATGTTTTTTTTTCTATTACCAATGTAAAAGCCCTCTGGCTTCTAAATCAGGCTGGTGGAGAACCCCGCTGTGACCAGTGAGTAGGTCAGCGCCACAGGTCTGCAGAGAAAAGCTTTTTCCCAGAATCGATCTCGGTGGGGAGGGAGGGGCAGAGCAGTGGAGTGGAGGGATCACAGAGAATGGGAAAGAAGGTGGGGTGGGAAAAAAATGGTTCATCATGATTTCATAAACCCAGAGAGAAAGTGAGCATGAATGCCCCTCACATATAGCCCGGTGCTCTGTTCTCACTCTGTCGGCTCTGCAGAACACCAAATGGGACGATCGCTGCATTATGAGTTTGTTGTGCTCAGAAAAAACCTTGTGCCTCAGTGAGGTGAAGATCAGAGGAGAGGCTCTTAAACAATACAGGGTTACTGTGAGCTGTGGGTTGTGCAGGTGGATGTAGGTATATATGGGTTTAGGAGACAAAGAACGTGTCTGGAATGACGATTGTGCAGTTGAACAAAAGCAAAAGTGTTTGGAAAGCTTTGATTGAAGAAAACTGTAGTGGTGGCAGAAAGTTGGAGAAAAAAAGACTTTCTAGGATTGCTATCTATTATCTATTGCTATCATCTTTTATATTTATGAAGCCAAGTAACAAGGTACGCCATGTGGGCAGTTTTGAAAGCGTAAATGCATTTTTCATTAAAGGATTAGTTTGACATTTTTGAAAATACGCTTATTCACTTTCTTGCTGAGAGTTAGATGAGAAGATCGATACCACTCTCATGTCTGTAATCTGTTATATATGAAGCTAGTCAGTAGGTGGTTAGCTTAGCTTAGCATAGAGATTGGACAACAATTAGCTGTTTTACTGCCAGACTATTTTTTGGCTGGGAGCAGTTGCCAGGCAACCAGCGGAGATTCCTGGAAGTTATTGCTCCCAGCCAAGACATAGTGTGGCACACAGCCCCCTGCAAAATGGCAAATTGTGGCTGTTACTCTTCAACTTCTGTATGGATCAAAGATCTAAAGTGTTTATTAGTGAGCTTCAGAGGTGCTGGTAGGCCGATTTTGTCACCTTTGCACAGAGCCAGGCTAGCTGTTTCCCCCTGTTTCCAGGAGGATATACCTAGACACGATCCCAGAATTTTTAGCACGTGTACAACTGCATGCATACTGGGCTCAAATGTACAACAAAAACAAAGGAGTCTTCTCCAAATAAAATATCTAAATATTATTTAGAACAAGCGGAAAAAAAGTAGATCTGTAAACGGAAACTCTGCAGGCAATTCAACAAGCAGCTTAATCACACCAGCGGTCACAGCTAAACATCTAACGATAATGATCCTAATCACTGAAACAACACGCTGAAATGGCTGCACGTCACAGATTTTCCTTCTCTGCCACTCCGCACAGTAATAACCTCGGATCAGCACTAAGATGGTCATACATGCCCCTGCGACCACACAATTCTGTATGGTTATTCCTTTTAAGGGGCATTTGTTGCTCTGCTACCTCACAAATGAATATGAAAGAATAACTGAGGAATCCTGGGAAAAAAAGGCACATTTTTGATGGGAAGTAGTCATTTTAAAATCACGAGAAAGCCATCAACCTTTATGTTATAAAGTCATATATTGGCATACATTTTTTGTATCAGTATGAACTGTACAGCATCAGTAGCCATGCAGGTGTTACACAAAATCTATTCTATTAAAGAAATATGTGATGAATCACAGAAAGCTATCAAACTAAATATTTTCATGCACGCGTCTCTGAATTACCACATAAAGAAGGAGAACATCTCACAGAGTTTCCAGTGGAGAGCTGTGTGTGTGGGCCAGCTGTGTATTCACTGAAAAGGAGTTGAGTAATTTCGTGTTTTGTTTGCCACGGTACGCCTCTCACCGGCTGAAGTACAATAAAATGGAGGATTTCACTTCTTGAAACACTTTCTACCCTCCAGAGGATGAGAGGTGGGCTGCTTGGCTTTCTGCCAGAAAACCTGTTCAGACTACAGCGCTGATGTTACACATGTGAGAACGTAAAAAACATATATATTCTGCATGTGGAAGATAGAAGATAATTTGGAAGAAAATGTTGTTTACCCACTCTTTCATGTCATTTGGCTTCTGCACATGATAATAAACTGGTTCCTCCTCTTTACATATTTGCATAATGATACAGATAATAATGCATAATTTTTTAAATACTCCCCTCATGCTGCAACCCCGAGCCAGTTTTCTGGAACTCTGGAGAGCATAAAAATGAAATCGTTTTATAGATTTGTTGAAAATTAGTTGGATGCTTTTGTTTCCCTCTGTCTCTGTCATCTCCCTCCCTTATCAGTGCTGTTGAGTACACTTGAACACTTTGTTTTCAGCTCATGAATTTTTAATTCACCCGTGGTCAACCTGAGAGAGAACACTGACTAAATTACAACGTGTAAAAAAAAAATTTTGGTTTAACATCAAAACATTAGTTCACTCATACACTGGATGAACCTTGCATTAGGAGTCCGTGCTCTCACTAAAACTAAGCAGTAACGAGTTGTGTAGTAGTACTGTGGGACGAAGCTGACACCTCGGCTCCTTGGTCAATATTCAAATTCACTTTAGACTGTTAAAATGAATTTGACTTGTTTCAAATTATTCTCAAAATAGTACTAGAAAATCAAATTCCCTCTTTCTGATATAAAATGGTGTATGTGTTGTTGGTGTTCTGTAAGTGGGTCAATACAGCAGTACAAACCAGCAATACATACGTAGCAAAGTGGGATGAACATGGTTTTTGATGACCATGATTGATGATTGATGACAGGTTACCTTATCTCATTCTATGAAACTCACATTTGTCTCTAGATCTCGATGTCCTGACTTTTCAGTTCCAAAGCTCTAAAAACCCGCTGAACACTACCTGCTCAGCACCAAACAGCAGACAGACACAGTTAGCGACTAGCTGGTGAACACAGTGGAGCGTTTAGCAGCTAAAGAGACAGATATTTTTCTCCAGAGTTGGTGGAGACGAAAAACAGAGCTAAAAGAAAGTTAATATTGGACTTACATTCATCAGGTGAACATGACTCCAAATCCATGCTCTGTATCTGCTGGATATGTAAATAGGCAACTGTTTGCTAATACAAGCTTATAAGGTGATAATATAGTCAGTGTTGTGTTTATAGCTTGTTCTGCTGCCCGAGTGGCCAAAAAGCCATGAATGCTGCTTTAAATGTATTTGCCATGCTCATTTTAGATATGTTTTTCAATGAATATTTTCCACTCTTTTAGCAGGCTCTGACGTTATTAGTGCAGTCTGGATTATGTGTCAGGTTTACACTTTAACATGGGGTCGTGCCACTGGCTTAATAATATGGATGTGATCAGTCAGATCACTTACGTTGCTTGTCATGATGTTAAATGCAGGAGGAGCCATAAATAATTCTGGCTAAAGGTGGTTAACAGAAGACGCAGTTTGTTATGTCCCTCTAGTCTCTGCTATGAAGAAATAAATGTTTACTGGCCATATACAGTATGCTGGTGCCGTCGGGTGACAATGGCATATCTTTTGTGAATTGATGCCACTGGTTAATATCACTGGGATGTCAGAATGTTGAAAATTCAGTCCCAAATAATCATCTTGTACCTAAACTGCAATTAAACACTGAGCAAGTTTTGGTTCGTATGCATCTCTGTAGAGGTCTGCACAAAGATAAGACTGATCTTGTTAGCTGCAAAGCATTTATTTGACCACACCAGTTAAAACAGAAAAGTAAAAAACAGAAGCCTTCAAAATCAAAATGTCTTTGGAGCTTGCCCTGAACTGCCGTGATGAATACAAGCATCGATTTCACTTTCAAATAATGCGGAGAACATTTGAATAGTGGTAATCAAGTTCTGTCACATCAGTAGGGAATCAAATCTCCAAATTGAATTGGCCTTTGATGGGGAATGTCAGTAGCTTGATAGTACATCTGAAAAAAGCTGTGAAAACAGAAATGAATGGACTTCTGGTTAGACCTTCATCATGTTGCTCACAGCATGAATGCACAGCAAGTATCTTGTGCTTAGATAAACAGACGACTGTAAAATGCAAAACACTGGTAAATAAGACCAAGGGCACAAACATGTTCCACGCAAGTACACGTTCTGCTGGAACAGGCGCTGTCACCTGCGTTTGTGTACTTGCGTGGAACATGTTTGTACCCTAAGAGTCTACAGCCATGCTAACGGCTCTGTGAGGCTGTACGTAGGCACAGCAGTGCTTTGAGCTAAATGCTAACATCAGCATGCTAACATGTTCACAATGACTATGCTAACATGCTGATATTTAGCAGGTATAATGTTTACCATGTTCACCATCTTAGTTCAATGTGTTAGCATGCTAACATTTGCTAATTAGCTCTGAACACGAAGTACAGCTGAGGCTGATGGGAAAGTCGTTATTTTTGCAGGTATTAGGTCATAAGACAAATTGAAATTTTCAACTGAAGATGGCATTCGATGAAAAGTTAAGGGATCTCTAAAGTTATTACAATTAATTGTGAGGGGAGGATAAATGTGTGTACCAATTTATATGGCAATCCATCCAATAGAGACAAACGTCAACATCATGGACGCGTTAGAGTTAAAGTCAGGGGATTACCAAAGTCATTAGGACAGAGTCTTGGAACCATCAATGTCAACATTTTTTAGTGCGATGCATACAATAGCTGTTGAGATATTTGAGCCTAGACCAAAGTGGAGGACCAACTGACCGACATTGCCATCCCTAGAGCCATGCTGCTAGTGTGACTAAAGAACATGAATCCATTTCAGCAATTCTTTCATTTTTCTCTGCCACAACTTAGCGAGAGAGGACTTGACCCTTTGCTATTTCTAGCTGTTACTCACACAGTGAAAAGGTCCTCTTCTGTGAATAACAGTGACAACTTAGTGCATGTATGGAGTGTTTCAGGCTTAATGTTCTTGCTCACACGTACTCTAACATCTAATCATTATGCAAGGTCAAAACGGCAGCTCAGGAAACCTCATGACTCCTACAGAGGGGACATGATTGATGTGCATCAACAGTGGGTCCTTTAAAGAGGTGAAAAGTTAATTGGCTGTAAATATGGCACATTAGTGAGATTTCATGACTCTGATACTTTCATGTACCAGATCCAGGGATGCATAGATAAGTTTATGCCAAACCCGTATATAACGTTGTTAACGTTTGAAAGCCAAGGTAGAGATGGGCTGTAGGAGGGAAAACTCACAGCTCTGAGCTGATCCGTCTCTCACATTTCAAACTGAAACTCTGTCTGCAGACAAACCCAATCCCCAAATGGTCTCCTCTATTTGCTGTGCTGCTTTCTTTTTTAAATGCGGCTCAGGCGAGAGCAGTCTATCTCTGTCCGTCTCTTACACTGTAGGGAAATTGAATTAGCAGGAATAAAAAATGGCGTTAACACTCTGATGAATCAAAGTTTGCCTCAAAGTGTTTGCACAAAGAGGTAACCGGAGACCTTTACTGCATAGCTCTGCCTGGAGGAGTATTTCCGTACCTCTCTCGCTACAGTTATGGGAGATGGTTTCCATGACAATGATGCACTTTTGAGGGATAAATGAGAAGGATCTTGAATATGAATCTACAGATATTCCCACCTTCAGGCAATGAAATTCTTTTGACTCCTTTGTGTGAGGAGGAAGAGAAATGTTTAATTTGCAATCATTATGACATACCGTAGCTTCAGAGGATTGTATGCATACAGACACATTTTCAAAATTGCTTTTCCTTTGAGTTTTCCTTGCATTTAATTATCTAATGTTTGACGGTGTTTTATTACTTGATACTTGTAGTTCTTGTAGATGCTGAACAACTAAACTTAAAGTGATTGTCTACAGTCTGTACCTTGCTATATTTAACAGGTGGAAATAAAACAATTTAGAGCTGCACTATAATAATCAATTAACAATGGATCAAGTGACTATGTGTAATGTGAAAGGTGTAGAGTGACGAATTCACACAGAATCATGTGGAATCATCCAAATGTAGTGCAAATTTTAACCGAACTTTAAGAAAATCAGCAGAAGAAAATGTTTCCATCCACTACAGTGGGCAAGATGAAATCATTAAATTAGTGCCAGTCAAACCTCAAACTGTGAAAAACAATGTACAAAACATGATGTAAATATGGCATTTATGTTTGTTTAATGTATTCATTTGAGGAAGGTTACAGTCTCCTCATCACTCCACACAAATCTGATGCTTTCGTCTCTTCAGTGGACGTTTAAGTCACGTGCTTCATGTACATATTGATTTATTCGCGAAGTTTGCTCCTGTTTTGCTTTTTTTCGATATATCAACTTCTCCACCTCAGCCAAGAGTAAAAACTAATTTTTCGCGTTTCCACTCAGGTTTTTATACGCGCAAATTGAAAATGTGCACAAAAACAGGTGGATGGAAACCCATTTAATGACTCCCCTAGTGTTCTTTAGCTTGTTGTTTTGGTTTTACTGGGTTTAAATTTACTGTTTTGGTTCATTTTCACTGTTTCTCATCAACTTTGTTTCCAGCAGCAGCAGGCAGTTGTTTTCAGCAAAAAAGCTCTGATAACTCACTGCACGCAACCTGTTCCGCATCATATGGCAGACAGCTGACAGGAGTTAACAACTAGCTGGTGAACATTTAACGGCTACAGAGCCAGATATTTCCCTCAGGAGTTGGTGGAGAGCAAAACAAAGCTAAAACAGCGTGTAGATTGGCCTTACATTTGTCAGGTCACCAGAAACATGACTCCAGATGAATGCTAATGTTGCTCTGTCTGCTGGATGTGTAACTAGGCATCTTTGCTAACACGTTAGCCATGTCTATATAAGATGATAATATGTCAATGTTGTGTTTACTGCTGCTGCCCCCATGTGACCAAAAACAACTAATGCTGCTTAAACAGATTAAGTTTACCTGCTACACAACATTTTCTTTGACAAAAGAGAAACTCTCTGGTTATTGAACACATTTCTTGGTAGTGATTCTGAGCAGTGGTGCACTTTGCTATTCATAGTTGGCTAACGTGATCTCTTGGGAGAGAAAAGTCTGCTTGAGGACTTCGAAAAATGTGATACAGGGAAAATGGGTTACAGTTTTTCAGGAAAACCGTCTACCAGGATGAGAGCAAGAAAATGAAAAAGAATTGGAGAGAGAAATCATGTGAAAGGAAGAGAAAGAGACAAAAAGGAGAGCGAGAGGAAAGCCTCTTCAGGTGTAATTTCTGTACTCTGGCAAAAGTGTCAAAAGATTGAGAAGACAGCAGGCAAGATGAATAGTTTGAACCTGTGTGTGAGAGTGGATGATGGGAGACGGAGAAGAAAGGAAAATGTGGGAAAGAGAGAGAGATACACTGGCAGAATGGCCTGCTTGTAAGTGAGTAAAAAAAAAACTGCAAGGGGGGAAAAAAAGCCAAACACAAAAGGAAGAAGACACATGGAGAGACAGAATGTGCGGGAAGAAAAATAGAAGCAAAGCCTGTGGGCTAATAGTCACCACATTAGCCGGCCATCATCCACCGCGGCTGACCACACAAGTCTCACCACAGGAGTTGTCATTAAACCCTCCCTACAGGTGTCTGGGTGAGTGATTTTAACCAGAGTAAACAGAACAAGATTAATGGTGCGAAATAGCACACAAGGGCCACAGAGCTGCTGGCGCAACGGTGACCGTGTCAATGAAAAGGTTATTAATGTTTGGGAAGGTGCAGACAATGTCTCCGTCGCTCTGCGGCTCACTGTTTTTTCTGTTGTAATGTGTTGTGCTCTGGATAAAGCATGTACATGTGTGTGTTTGTGTAACCATGTGATTTATTAGGAATATAGCCAAGAGGCCGAGGGAACACTGTAAATGCAGGTAAATGATTTACAAAACATTACATGCAAACATCTTGTTCAAACACATACTGTATCGCTCTATGACTTTTGTCTCATTTTATAAAAGCGGGAGAGCCACCGAATGAAAAGAAAAGAAGTTGTTAAAGCAAAATTAATCAAAGCACTTAATCATTGTTCCCTTTCACAAACCTCCAGATTTGACAGCAGTGGTCCAGCTCAGGCCGATGTGTCCAAATCAATAGCAAATTTAGGATGTCTGTGCCCAGCCTGCAGCTCATTACATGGGCCAGTGTTATTTACTAGCTCTGGGCATCCTCCTCCTCCCTCTCCACCTTCCTCTGTCTCTCCGCCTCATGTTCCAGGATAGTATGTCATACAAATACTCCACCACACAGTACAACCTGCTCCTTCTCAGTGTCACCAGGAGACGGTTCCTCCAGAATCCGGAGCCAACCAGCCAGCGCTCCCAATTTAGACATGTTATTGTCAAGATGTCCAAATCGCACAAACGCACACAGCCTTGTCTGTTTCCACAAACTAAGATCTCAGTGTTCCCAGAAGATTAAGGCTAGGAATGTGAAATATGTGTATTGATTTATTCTCCATATAACCTGGTATTGTAGTTGAGATAAATTGGTTGTAGAAAAAGAGACATGGCAGTGAAATCAGCAATATCAGCACAGTAGATCAACCAAAATACAATTTTAAGGTGAGTCCCAGGAAAGAAGAACGCGGCAGCAAGCAGTATAGCAAGACCTCAGACAGCAGGATCAGGAGCCTGACTCAACAAGCATGACTGTCTTCACTGAGTAGAAACGTGTGCTCACATCTAATTCTACATTATGGCATTGTACTTAAGCATATCTACATGTTTTAAAAAAGGTACAGCACTCTGAAACTCCTCTGTGCTACTAAAATTATTATATTATGATGAAAACATTCTTTTGTTTTCCTGCAAAACATATTTACATTAGTTACACAATGTACTGTATAATCTATAATCTATTAATTATATTTTGTCAACTCTAAATTAAGCAGTGGTGGAATGTAACCAAGTAGATTTACTCAAGTACTGCACTTAAATACAGTTTTGAGGTACTTGTACTTTCCGTTTCATGCTACTTTATACTTCTACTCCACTACATTTGAAAAGGGAAATATTGTACTTTTTACTCCACTATATATTTCATAGTTGTAGTTAGTTTTGTAGATTAAGGTTTTACATACCAAATCATATGATGAGTTTATAAAATACTATTCACTGCTATAGTTTTAACAATCCAGTAGTATATAAAGAAGTTAAAATTAGCTGCTTTCACATTCACACAATAATCCAATAATATATGTATGACAACATAACACTGACAGGGGCCATTCTGCTGCATAATGAGTACGTTAACTTCACTTTTTTAAGTACATTTTCCTAATAATATGTCTGTCCTTTTACTTAAATAACATTTTGCATTTACTTGTACTCGAGTATTTCTGAATTTTGGTACTGCTGCTTTCACTTGAGTCAAGGATCTGAATTCTTTTCCCACCACTAAAATTAGGTAAATTCTGTTTTCACTCAGATTTGGAGCGTCAGCTTAATGTCAAGAACAATAAATGGACAGTAGTTTATGCTTCATGTGAGAGATTATCGTTCACCATCCCTTTCTTCAAAACCTTTTAAGCTGCAACCAAATTATTCAATTCCAAATGATTTACATCCTCTTTGAAAATACAAGTGATCAAATGACGTGAAATTATTATATATTCTCAAATGACAATATTTTAAGGGACTTGATGGCTCAAACATCATCTATTACCGGCCGTAGTGAATTGCTGCTTTATGGCCAGATATCCTTTTTACATTCTGTTCTATCAGAGATATAATCTGAAATAAAATTAATCTTTAATGCGCAGCAAACCAGAGAAAACAAAAGCGTTTGTTTTGGCTCAGCAGTTCTGTTACCTGAGCAGCTCGGCATGCTCTGTACTGAACATCCGTCGGAGGAGGAGGAGGAGGCTGTGATCCTGGCTGCTCTGTGTTTACCCACAGCTGTTTAACCAGGGAACGTCGGCCCACAGAGTGGGCTGCCGGCGGCGCGGCAACTGGGGGCTGGATTATTCTGCTTCTGCCAAATGAGGCAGAACGGGGCTAATTCTATTTGAGCTTCAGCACTTGAGTCAACTTTACGGGCCAATTAGCTCCCTGAAAGGAGAGAAGGGTAAAGGAGAGAAGGGGGTGGGGGTTGTGGGAAGGTGATGGTGGCAGGAAACACCAGTGTCCCCCCTTGAGGGCACAAAGCCAGAGTGGTATTGAATAATATCTTTCTGTTGCTGCACCGGGTAGGTTTAACTTGGCACGGTGCAAATTAGTTATATTAGTCATATTTGTTCATGATCTTCTGTGCATCATAATGAAGGATTAAGCATGCTGATCTTTACAAACATTTCATAGTTTTACTTCACAGCATCGTGATTTTGAAGCAAGGTTTTGTGGAATTCCTAAAAATTGTGCAAATGTAAAATGTAAATCTAAAAATATGCTGCTGCAACTGTTGTTTGTCTGAAACAAACTGGAACAGGCAGAAATCAAATTTGGACAGCCTTTTCTAGCAGAGAAAAGCTTAACAATCTTCCCTAGATGGATTTTAAATGGAGTGAAAAATCGGTTGTGACAGATGATTAGGACTGTTATGGTAGTAAGTGCACCAAACCCAACAATCAGGAATATGTACAATAATCGTTCATGAAGGGACGCCCCCATGGCCGAGGGATTAAGAGGCCGACCATGAACGGCAACGTCTGTGGTTCGGGTCCAGTGTGGGACCTTTGTTGCATCTCTGTACCTCATTTCCTTCATCACTCTGAAACAAAGGCATAAAAAATGCCCCTCAAATACTAAACTAATGAAGCTTAGCGTAAGTTCAATCAGGAAGACTGACTGCCCTCATGCTTATCTATTTATTATTTACTCTCTGTTTCTCTCTCTGTCTGTTCCCGCTTCCAACTCAATCAGCCGACTGAGGGCGTTCACTCTGAGCTAAACCAATCAGATTTTGCCACGACCTCTTGTGAGCCAATCATCTCATTGCTGTCAGAGTTTAAAGCAGTTTCTTTCTCTGCTGCTGTCAGCTGTCATTTCAGTGTCAGATCGATGCTCCTCCACCCCAGTCACCTCCGGTTTTCATCACAACCAGTCTTCCCAGTCGGTCCCGCTCCACATCTCATCCATCCAGATCTTAAGCCATTGCTCTTCACCCCGTCACCACCACCCACCACCTGTGTTTAGACTCCATCGGGGGGATATTCCTGTACAGCTCAAGGCATCACTACTCTCTCAAAATATGACGTCATAATGGGGTCTAATCGCCAACCACATCTTTCATACATTATTGGGACGTTACCCTAAGTTTGTGGATGGTTGTCCCAGCTGGTCAAACAGGTGCAGCAGAGACAAGCATACAAAACTCTGCCCATTTTCTACCTAGAAACCAACTGTTACATGAAGATCGATAGCATGTAACAGCAGGGTGGCTCAGCAGTTAGCACTGCAGCCTCACAGGAAACAGTCCCAGCATTATGACTTATTCAACTTTTAAATCCCATTCATGCTAGTTAATCCCTTTCTACATCATCTACATCATCTAGATCTACACAGTGGAGTTTGCATGTTCTCCCCGTGTTTCTCTTCCATACTTTCAGCTAGAAACTCCATTCAAACCTTAACATGTTCCACATCTTTCTTATTTCAGTATAGCTACTGTGCATCTTGATGTTATTGTTTACGCTAAGCTGATTTAAAGGACCTTGGAGACCCAGAAAAGGCAAACATATACTGAAATACAAGTTCTGCTGCAGTTGTGAGCAGAAACCACTTTCAAAGTCCCCCTCAATAGTGCATCAAGGACTGTTTGACATCTGAAAACATTTACTTGTCTACCAGACAGGACTGTATTGATAAGTTATGTCATAAAATCAAATCTAGAAAACAAAAACTAATGGACATCATAAAACACTGTGAATTATTATCATTATGATCTTTTTTTAAGGTTGTGGCTCCTAAACCTTGGAACTCTCTCCTTCTGGATCTAAATCTGTGGACACTTTAAAAAAAACAGCTCAAAACCCACCTCTTTAGACTTGCATTTGTGTAATGTTTATTTATTTCTATTTTATTGTGTTTTTACTCTTCTTAAGTCTGCATTTTATGTCTATTGCCTTATTTTTATTGCCAAGCACTTTGTGACATTCTGCTCTTAAAGGGTTTTTTTCAGACTAAATTACTTTAAGACGTTTGCTATTCAGCAGCTCACACTGATAGTGTCCTTGAACGCATCAACAGGAAGAGTTTTAAACACAATCACTCCTTGCAGCTGCAGTCCCTCACGGTGATAATGCAACTATGGTAACAAAAATAAAGGTCCTGTGCTGATCACTGTGACAGGGATCCTGTCTCAAGCAAGAATCAAGGCTCTAAGTTGCATGCAGCAGTTTTAAAAATGGTCTCTGCTACTGCAGCTGCAGTAGGCTTACCACATAATAAAGAAAGTTTTGACAAGTAATGAATAAAAAGTGATCTCAGGGAAGTTTCAAGTCATTGCAAGATGATTTTCCTTGCATACTGAAATAAAAACTGCTGCCTGGAAGGAAATCAATCTATAAACTTACAATCTGCTCTGGAAAATGGTCAGCAATAATAATAATGTTAAGTGTGCAATTTGTAATTAAATAGACTCAAACAGGCAAACCCTCCACAATGATTTAAAAAAAAGACAGGTGGGCAAATTTGCACAGAGCAAGTATCGATATTATGAGAACAGAAAGTAATCAGAGGGAGCATTTGAATGACACTGTAGTCTGTCGTACATAATATAAAACATTTTTACAGAATTTGTTTTGAAAAGGGACAATTTATTCCCAATGAGGTAGGTTAAACGAGACATTATTCCCATTATTAGTGGAATAAAAGGCTCAATGTAATTGCAGATAGAAACACAATAAGCAATTAGAGAAGGTCAAAAGGTCAAAGCCACAGTGCCCAAATAATGGATCAATACATGTGACATTTTGTGTCACAAAAACATTGAGGTGTAATGTAGATGTGCCATTTTCCTGTTGACTGTTAGAAACAGATCCATCTCCCAGTTTGATATATACAAGAAAAAAATATCGTAGCAGAAAGTTGCAGAAAGAAAATGGTATTTGCCGTTATTCTCCTATAACCACTGACTGGCCCTCCGCGGCTCGACCTCAGCATTTATGTTTAGATACTGAGCGGGGCGGGGCAGCAAGGAAAATAGTTTTTCTGTAAAAGTAAGTGGTTTACCACATGAATGATAATCACGTTGCTGCTGGTTGCTTGGTTACCGTCACTTGAAATAAGAGGCTGTGCAGGGACAGGAGAGGAATTTTTGATCCTCTGGGGGTTTGTCTGTTCTAGTGCCTATTTCAGTGCTTCGGATAATGACAGCCACGCTTAAACTGAGAATTTTTTAAATAGCCCCCCGCCCCTGTAGGATATTTATTTGGCTGATATTGGTGCATTTAAAAAACACTGCTCCCATTTCCAAGTAGGAATAGCTGAGAGGAACACACACATCGATGACAGATTTTGCGCTGCTTCGAAAAATCAAACACGCCCAAGCGAAGTTTCAACCAGACGGGAAAGGTTCCAACGGATTTCATGCAGGTTGATGTGGCAGCCCGAGGCCTCAGTGAACTCCTAATAAACGTCATCATTTAACTATTCAGTAATAATTTGCATTCCCGACCCTTCAAAGAACCAATATGTGGGCTTTTCTCGATGACTGCAGGCACAGTTCAATAACAGCCACCAGGTTAGAGAAACAACAGTGAAGAGCACAACAGTTCCTGCTGCATGATGAAAGAAAATTCATTAAGCTTTAACAATGCAACAAGCCCCCATATCTTCTCATTAAGGCAGTTGCAGTCTCTGAAAAGTTGTGATCACCAGTGATTGGGATGATTAAACTGGCTCTGACTCACCAGCATTCAGTGGAGTGAAATAGTCCAAAATGGTTCATTTATCAACACCAATCAAACTTTTCAAGGACTGCAGACTTTCTGTCTTTGTGTTCTGACCTTGAAGATGAAACCACCGACTGAGACAACAAACCCCTGACGTCTGGGCTGCAGAGAAGGCCTGTCAAATACACAAACCAAACCTTTTAAGAGGTTTAGTTTGAACGTCTATTGACCAGAAAGTCTCCTGTCACAACCTGACACACAATTATCAATCTTCATCACATGGTGAGGACCAGGCGTGGACTTGACGGTTGCGGGTGTTCAGACGGAAAAATGGCACTGTGTTAAAGCACAAGGAGCTGCGTCGGTGCTACTTTCTTTCAAAAAAGTCTTTGAATGTTGCCCCCGAAATTCCAACGTTGGAAAGCTGTGGGGTAAGGGTGGGTATCAGATGTGGTTCGGCGATCATACAAACACTTCGTTTGCAGCATACTGACCCCTTTAGGGGTTTGGGGGTCTGAGATCCCTCTTTGTCTTAACAATCAGACCTACTTGTATTACATCTTTTCACCGACCCATTATATGCTGTATATGTTATTTTGCTTAAAGTAAAGAAATCTGTACTCAAAGTTACATAACACACATTGCACATAAATTAATTTTTTACACTGTGGACCATAAACACACACAGTTTAGGATCTCTGGCTGTTATAGATGTAGCCATTTACTGTGTTTTGCTTCCCTTTAGGTCTCCAGTCTTGAAATGCTTGTTGTTCAAAAAGTGCTGTTTCTGTGCTTTGTGTTGTTTTTTTTTTTTACATATGAAATAATATTTAATTTACAAGAGTGAGAACACTTTTCACCATCAACATCAACCTTGAAGGAAAGAGGCGCTATTGTAATCTTTATCATCATTGCCCTGACATCACTGCACTTGTGCTGGACTGATCTTCAACAGCACTTTTGTTAGCAGATTCATCTGTGGAGGAAAAACAGATGGTACCAGATGGAATTCAGCAATTTGCTTCTTTTCTTCTTTCCTCCTTTATTTCTTTTTTTTCTGCCCCACTTGAATAAATGCATTTCATTTTTGTTGTGGAAACACGTATAAGAACTTTCTCACTGATCATTGCTCCTCTTTGAACTGTCACTGGCAGATGCAAAGTGAGCTACAATCGTCCATTATTACCTGTCAGTGACACGAATCGCTGACAGGTAATAATGGACCTTTGTGGCATAACCTAAATTGACAATATCCTTTATTCATCCAATTTACATTTTAGGGCACTCTGGGGGGCCTTCACCAGTGGAGGCCTGAAACATTTGCCTAATAGGAAATTTCACCTCTGGTTGGAGAGACAGAGAATCAGGGTTCAGCCTTAGCTGACACACGACTTGTACAAATACAAACACATCATTGCAGTTGAGTCCTGGTACCTCTATAAAAGAAAATAATTCACAACAATAATTTGTTTGTTTTCTCATTTCTGTGTGTTGAACTAGGGGAAATCACCATTGCCCATCACACTGATAAAATGCTAAAAAAATGCAGTTGGAAGTCTGTAAGTTTTACTGTATTTGCTGCTTTGGCAGGTAGTCAACCTACGGTAAATACATCTACTTTGAAACTTCTTTGGCAGTGAGGAAATAAAATTGGCTGCTTAACTTGTGTTCATCACTGTGAGTGACTGGTGAAAAGTTAATACCATGTTCTGTGCCTATTTATGCCATGACAGTGAAAGCTCCTAGTCATACGTACTCACTCTTTTTTTTCCTGTAATGGTCTTTTCTACTATAATCAAAGTAGATTTATGTAGAATGGCTTATTAAGGGCTTTATCTGAATGTTTGCCTCGGCATTAAAGGATAAGGCTGATATTTTTCTTATGGTCACCAAATCCCATGAAAAGACTAAAACCAACAATGAACTGATCCAACTAACAAGTGCTGTCTGTGTATCAAATGCCTGATATATCTCATTCCTCTGTGCCATAGAGCTCCACTGTTGTCCAAGAACTATTAAAAACACATCAATGTTGCATTGGCTGACATGTTCATTCATTATGATGAACAGCTGCTAAAAACTACAGTGGCCAGCTGTTTTAAAACACAGTACCTGTAAACATTTCAAGTTTTAAAAAAGTGAACTGGCTGAGGAAAAACACATGGATTAGCTTTTTATCTGTGATCATGTGTGTTGATCCAGAAAGATAACATCACACCAAGCACAGACCAGGTACACTGGAGGCACACTGTGGCTGAGAGTCTGTTACACCTGTAACCTTGGCAGATAGCCAGCCTGTGTTAGGTAATGTTTTTTCTACCTTGAAAACCATTTTGGCAGCGATGAGATAAACTTGGCTGGTGAGTGTCAGAGTCCATTTCTGTATCTGATTGGTGAAATGTTTTGGGGTTTTTTTTGCCATGAAAATTAATTTCAAGGCAACTTATTCTTCTTCTGATTATAGCTTTCATTTTAGGAATTTAGCTTATGCAGCTTGCAGTGTAATCAGTGTTTTATCATTGTAACTTAAATATCTTTAGTAACTTGAAGACATCACCTTGGGCTCTGAGAAATAATGGCGACTGATTGAAAAAATAACCCACATAAGAAAGCTGCAACCCTAATTTTTTTTCTGTCTTTTGGCCTGTTTCAAGTGCTTGTTGTGTCTGCTTAGCCACGTACCTCTTTCTTGACACTCATTCTTCCTCAACCACTCCTCTCCTTCTCTTTGCTACACTCGCGGATGGCAGGCAGCACACATCGGACGCATGATACTGACAGAAGAAGCAGTCAGGGTACAGTAGCCGAGATGTGCCGATCCGGGGAGCGAATGTGATAAACCTGCTGCTTTTCTGGAGAATTAACGTGCGTCAAGACCCTGCTGATGTGTAGGACTTAGAATACATAGAAAACAACAAGCGTGGGTGTTTTGACGTGCATCATATGCTGTCGGCTACACTGCCTTGAGGAGTGAACCGCTTGCATCCAGTTGTAAAGGAATGCGATTATGAACTAGGCTTCGCCACACACTGCTTTTAATTGTTCGCTGCTGTCGCTGGGGCAAACAAAGCTAAAGTTAGCTCGATTTGGACAAGCTAACATTCTGTAGCTCAGTTAAAACAGCTTGTTGCTGTTATTTTTCAAGTAACAGCAACCGAAAACAGGTTGCATCACAAACGTGGTCAACCACGGTCCTGCATCAAGTGCAAGTGTGTCTGGGATTTTCCCAGGTGGATCCTGAAAGATGGAGAGTTTGCAGCTATGTTAGAGGCTCGCTGAAATTGAGTTGATTTTTTTCCTTATGTGATCTCTCACTGAAAGGCCACCCTGCCACCATCATATCACATGAAACACTTTGACAGCTAACAATTCAAAAGACCCTGGTGGCCCTGAGAAGAAAACACCCAATAGGCCTCATTTTAATCATCCGTCACCTCTGACCGTCTCTTCCTTATGTCTGTAAACAAACACACGGCTGCTGACAGAATCGGTGGCCATGTCCTTTCTGCTTTCCCTGAGCAGAAACTCAACACCATGTGTGGCTGGATTGTGAGTGCAGGTGGGTGATTTCCCTGTAAATGTTAGTCAATTGGCTGCAGACCTTCAGCGCTCTGCCAGGTCTCTGTGTAGAGGATTTGGCTGAGTTATAACCTGCATATGTATGCTGCTCCGCTGCGAGACTGGACACCATCTGCAGAGTGTGAACTGTCCTTCTGTGTGCGTGCGTGTTCAGTGATGAGACTTTCGGTATGATTAGTACTGAAGGAGTTAGGATTTGCAAGGGCTGGCGAATAGTATTTTAATTATAAATGGGGGGGGGGTCTGCTCGTATTATATTTTTATTAACTAAAAGGATGACAAATTTTATTCCGACTCCTGCATAAATTCTGTAAAGAAATTTTCAGGGTGCATTCTTCTTTTGAAGTCATTATGATCACACCTGGTGAGAGAACACCGAGTCTTGTCGCTGTGTGCTTTTCAGTTTAATTTCAAGGCACAATTAAACCTGTCTTACTGTGTGTTCGGGCAGAATGCAAAGTGGATTTTAGAAGAGGCATGAGTGAGGCTGAGCTGAACACAAACACACACAGACACACTCGGTGCATCCGTTGCTAGCTAGCTTACAGCTAATGTACAGTTGGTACACTGGCTGTTTGGGGGCGAATCTCACTGAATATACTCACTGCTTTTGATGGAAACTTATAAAATAAATGTATCTTGTCTATTTTTTCCACTTGCTTTTGTTATGTAGCAGCTAGTGAAACTACATTTTGTGCACACAGCTCACATGTTTTGAGAACATATATTACAGCACAACTTTGAGGTTCTTGTACTTTATTACATGTAAGAAGGAAATATTTCAGTTTTTTTGCTACTTTGCAGATTAATGTTGTATCTTACAATATCTTCTTCTAGATTAAACTACCAACAGTACGTAAAGGAGTTGAAATTAGTTCCACTTTAGTTCCATCAATTACATTATTAAAATGCTGCTTACTATATATAATAATACAACCCTGTGAAAGGGCCCATTCTGCATATTGATTATATATCATCATATAGTCTCTCTCTCTTTGTCTCACTATCTTCCCTTTATGACCAGATAACAGCTAAAGTAATATGGACGCCATGACCCATGTAATGACTACGTAGCTTTGCAGCGTTCCACCAGGAGATTACCGTGATGAATCATGCAAACTAATGCACATATGAAATGAACGAGCTCATTGTGGATCTCACAAACACTTGACTGACATGAGTCGACCTTCGCAACGTCATTAGAAGAAGGTGGAGGAAGGCAGTGAACGCAAACATGCTTAGGCTCTGGATCGACCCTCACCTCCTTTACGCACAGCACAAAATGGCCATATATATACAAAATGCATCAGATCAGTGGAGAACATCTGAACAAAACTGGTTGAGAGCAGAAGCGATGCAGGTAATGGAGGCCACCCATTCTTAACCTTGGCTCCCCATTACACATCCACTCAGGCAGGCTATTTCAGCAGCTGCATGTACAGAGACAAACACGCACACACGAAAACAGAAGTTAAAACGGATATGTGAGGACTAACGAGTGGATAACGGCAGGTTGTTGATGGGCTGGGTCCATTATTTCTTCCATCATCTGTTGTCGGGTGTTTGTGTAACTGTCTCGGTAATGGCGGGTGTTTTTATTTTGGACCAGTGTCCTTTACTGTAGCTCGAGGTACAGTCTAGCCAGCTGAGATGAAACCCTGGTTTGTTTGTCCTCTCGCACAAACAGAGATCCTGTTGCGTCTGAATAAATTCAGGTGATTATTTTTATGGTGTTTTGGTTCATTTGACATGTTTTAAAAAGGGCCATATGCATGTGCATGTTTTAGCCCATGTACTACAAATGACAGATGCTTCATATGACATCACTACTAACACTTTTCCAAAGCACGTCATAGTGTTACACATTTGAATGTTCCTTCCAACCACAGCTGATTTATCATCAGTTGTTTTCAATCTGCACTTAATACTGCATTATCACTAGAGCTGTGACTAATGATTATTTATATTATTAATTAATCTGCTGATTACAAAAAATTGGCCCTTTAAGCATTAATCCATGATTCTTACATTTCTTCATTTTGGCCATCATAGGTATAGAAACAGGAATTATAAACTCTTTCATCATCTGCTGTAGGTCGTGTCATTTATAAGGTGTCAGTCAGAATGGATATTTACATATATGAAAAGTTTCAGATCACAGCTGTAACTTTGCTTGAGTTCACCGACTTGCCGCTTGGATTTTTTTCATGACATTTAAACAATCTCCTCAGTCCCAGCCAGAACAACCGCAGTGACAGTTTTACATTATTAAAATGTCAAAAAGTGTAATTAAAAAGATTTTTCATAGCTAACTTTTTACTGGCTGACTGGAGTGCGTAAATGGAGTGAAAAATGTAGACACAGCTATCACAAGTACGTTGCTAATCCCTGGTAGTATTAAAACCGAATCCTCCCACATGAACAAACAAGAACAATCATGCTCAAATACACTCTCTCTTAATGCAAATATAAACAGAAACCTAGTACCACAGACACACACACACACACACACAAACTGGAGTCCCACTAAAGGTTGTAATTTGTAATGCAGCATTGACATCATGAGTGATGGGCCCTGGATGACGGATGTCGAGCCGGATCTCTTGCCACCATCGCGTGATACCGCTGTTCGCTGAGCAAAGGTTCATAAATCAACAGACACTCCACACCGTGTGAACCAGCGACCACACAGGTTAATGGTGAGCTGCAGAGTAAAGAGTCCAGAACCACAACGCCTGCACAGTGTGTCCATTTGTCTAAGGGATGCGTCAACAGTGAGTGTCACATTAAACACTGACTCTTTGTTATTGTGTGCAGAGAATCTAAAGCAGTGAAACAGGAGAAACAATATGAGAGATGTGTTTTTTCCCCCTCCTAATTTCTAAGTAACTTGCACTTTACAAATCACAGTCTCTCATTACCATTTGAAAAGTTATTACCTGCTCGCCCGATGGCTCAAACTGCCCAAAATGTTTTTGTAACCTTTCTAATGGCTTATCAAGAGTGGTGAGTTTAGTTCAAATGACTTTGGGTATGTCGCTGCGGCTGAGCGACCTTTTAAAATGGGAGCAAGAAGAAAAAATGGACTCTGCAATAATGTGTTTGACGTTTAAATACCAGTGTGGACTTTCAACAAGTGTGAAATCTGTTACATTCCTAATGTTTAGGTCGTCGGAGATGAAAGGCTCTGAAGCATTAAATTCCATGTAGGGTTATGGGTTATGTATTAGTGTTAGCAGTGGGTGGGTGTTTTTCATTTCCATGGCTACTATGCCCTTACAGTTGCATATACACTTACGAATATACACATACTGTGACACACAAGTAATTAGAGGATTAGAGCTGACCTCTCCAGACTCGCAGTGTGCCTCAGTAATTACACAGATGTTTCTCTTTTTGTACCTATAGCTGATGATGACACAGTGTGCTCACACTCTACCACACAAATCAATTAGGCTATTCATTTCAGGGCCTTATTTGTATCTGCTGATGGTGCTGGCATGCCCATCTGTTACAGAGGACAGGTCAGGGCCAGGGGCCCATAAAGTGGTGTAATTAGACTTGGGCTGTAAATGAGAGGTTAGCCTTGCAGATTCAACCTGACCTGTCCCCTCACTGTGAATCTAAAATGCTTGTGTGAAATTCTTTATGTGGGGGAAGTGACATCGAAGGGTTTTATTATTAACTCAGTGATGGTTAGTGCTGAAATAAAGCCTTTTATGGTTTGGAATTTAGGACTCATCCAACGGCTCTTACCAAAAGTAAATTAGGAAAGAATCATCTGGAAATACTGAAAAATACTGACAGGCTAGCCACCTGGTTCTGCAATGTCGGTCAGGTGGTTAGTTCAACACTTTGGTCTGGAGTGAAATATCTCAACAACTATTAATTCGGTACAGACATTCATGGTCCCCAGAGGTTCCTAATGACTTTTGTGATCCCAAAACCTTTCCTCTAGCACCACCACGAGGTTGACATTTGTGGTTTTGAGTGAAATATCTCAACACTTATCAACCATTCAGTTAAGGATGAAAGAAAAGTGAAGCAGTACTTCCTCATATCTACATGCAGAGCTGGCATAGCGTCTTGAGACCAAAATCCTACTCTCAGTTTACTACACATTGGGAGACAGACCTCAAAACAGGCATGTAATTAGATTAAAAACCCTCTGACAACATGTTTTGCCTGTGGCTGAATTTAATCGTACACTTTGGGAAAAGCTGTTTTTAATCCTGTTTAACATTTTGCTAAAAGTCACCCTCTGTGAGAAGGTAACAGGCTCAGATGGGGTACCCATGTGGGGAGATTTTCTTGGATAACTGTAAAAAAAGGGAACAATATGTTTTCTCTAGGGAACTGTCTGGACATTTTGTACCCTGTCAGCCAGTATAAATAATGCTAATTAGCTGCGGCAGATATCAGAAAAGACTAATGGCATGGTTTAATCTGTTTGTGCCCTCCAATTCTAACCTATGGCTTTCACACCTCATTTCCACATCAGGGCACTACAGCCCTGTATGACCAACACATCATGTACCTATTTCACCAGCTCCATAAGTGTTCATGTGACGCAAATAGAATAATGACGACCTTTTTCTTTTTTTACAGATGGCAGACACTGCGTATGTCAGTGTGTTTGTGTGTGAGCCTGGGATTCTACATGTATATGTACATAAACATATTCATGGCCATATGCTGTGCCAATATGTTTGAGCCTGTTTAAACAAGCGTCACAGAACAAGCCACTCAGCGTGTTATTGCCCATTAACTTCTGCTTTTTTTTCCTCCCCTTGAATAACAATGTAAATTTTACAACATCTAGCGGGACAGCATTCGAGAGTAGTTGCTTACAGTACATAGTTTATGAAAAACATCATTCACAAGGAAGTGGCCTTCCCTCCTCATCCCTCCATCCTGCTTTTTCTCAAAAATAGGTTTCACTTTACTCAACAAGTGCAATAGAAATACAGAAAACGCATCCAAACATGAAATGAAGATGGTTTTACCATCACAACAGCATGATAATGCAAGTTCAGCTCAAAAATCCTTTAAGTAAAAACTACCAAATATATGACGTATAATTATAAGTCAAAAATTGATTTCAGTTTAAAACAACCACTAACACATAACTGGCTCAAGGGATAAAAGTAGTAAGAGGCTGCTTAAGGTCCCACAGCCACTAGCGCCCCCCAAATAAGCAAATTATAAATATGTCTTCCTTTTTAAGATGACTTATCTTTTTGTTTTTGCTTTCTGCCATAAAAAAGTAAATTGTACTGAACACATATTACATTTTACCAAATTTATTTTCTTATTGAAGTTAATCATTTTGCACATTTTCACATTAAAAACCAAAGGCATAATGTTTTTTTAACTTTAAAAAAAACACATTGGTTACCTGGCTTCATTAATGCTTTTTATGCAGGTATGTTCTGTGCTTTTTCAGAGTACATCACCGTCTTTATACTTATAGTCATCTTAGAGCAGTGGTTCCAAACCTGGGGTTCAAGATTTATAAAATAATAAGGACACATTTCCCTAAATGACCTTATACACACTTCAGTCAAGTTAAAGCTGTTATGAACTTACCTCATATAGACTTTGGGTTTATAAACAGTAAAATCTGCTCCTCAATTAAAGACAGTTTATTATGCTGCTTTTCTTCCTAACAGATAAACATACTGTGAGAGGCAGAGAGAACATGAATGACAAAGGAAGAGAAAGAAAGGGGGGAGGAGATGAAGTCGCATGGAGAGGAGGGTCAGCCTCTCTCATCTGTGTAAAGAGGATAATTGGTGGCTGACCCTCCGACGTCCATCATCCTCTGCTGAATAGCAGGGTGACAGTGACTAACACTGTTCCGGTGCACCAGGAGCAGCTGCATCACGTGCACACACAAGCTCCGATGTACACTGCAGTTCACGCTCCAAACTCAAACACAAACCCACGCACACAAATTATCATACACACACATTTAAACCTGTAACCTTGCATACAGTCTTATTTGTATGTGTAGTACCCACTCAGTGCAGTCGTCACTCACTAATGCTTGTAATTAGGGCTCTTTGATCAGGCTGGATGAGCACTCAATAAGTACACTGAGTAGTAATAAAAGAGGTGTTCGAGGTGTTTGTTGTGTGTGTGGTGGGTTCATGCATGCATTTACTGATGGTTTTTTTCTTTCCTGGTACATGCTGCTGAGCAGAAAGTTAATCTGTCAGAACAAGTAAGATAATGGGTTTCTCTTGAACCAAGGTAAACACACATTGACTGCTTCATGTGACAGTGTTTCATAATATAGAGGGATTATCCAAAGACATGAAAATCTCACACCAGGCCCAATTAATACTGTGTTTGGGGACAAAACACTAAAATATGTAGTGCTGCAATCAGCTGCTAAACGTGCATTTTGGGGCATTTTCCTCCTGGATAACTGGTCAAACAAGGAGATGATATTACATCAGGGAAATATTTTTGTATGTACACTTCGGGTGTTGGCATCAAACAGCAAGAGCTCCTCTGTACACTCACCACTTTGCACCAATGTTCGACAATCATCCATCATGCAATGTGGCCAAAAATGGGCATGACCAATTATTCTCAAATGGAAAACCTTCTGCTATCACTGTTATTCCACCTGCGTAAACCCAAAGCTAAACCGCCTCAGCTGACTCATCTCTGTGTTGACTTTTTCCCTTGACAGTGACAGTGTGGCCAACTCTAATCGAGGAAAAGTACTGACTGCTCAATAAGTCACTAAAATTCTCCAGATTACAGCATGCACTCATTTGCATCTGAACATATCTGATGAAGCATCAGTTGTCGAAGAGAAACCCTGTAATCACTGGAACTGCTTGGATTTACAATCACACTGCTGCACCAAGTGCAGTGGCATAAGTCATTCTGATATGCACCGAATGCTTTGGGAGTCAACTCATTAACTCTCCAAGATTTAAAGGAAAAGATGTAAGAATGCAACATCTGGTATGTACTATACTACTATACTATATTTTACTATATCTTTCACTCTAGTGTAACTTGGAAGTGTCAACAGTCTCTACTGTGCATTATATACCGTATATAAAATTAAGTGCTATTCATTCAATCATACAGTCATTTATACAGGGGGGTCACATCACAATGATTACTCTCTTTTGCATGGATGCCCTGTTCTATTAAGGGTTGGGTAGGCAGTATTTTTTTTGGTGTCATTGGGCAAAAATGTCATAATAACCGTCCAGCATATTGCAAATTAAGTGGTCTGAGAGCAAACCTCTACTTCAGCCCCTCCTCTTGGCTCTGTTTTCAGGCTTCAGAAAATCTAGCCTGTGATGGGAGACTTTGGCCAATCACAGGTTATTTCAGAGAGACGGCGCATTCGTATTGGCTGAGCTACAAGAGCAGATGCGCGTGCACTTCCCTTCAGACGATGAAAGCCTGATTCAATTCAACTTGTGATAAATTTCCAACACCTCCTTTCATCACTACAGCGGCGTATAGTACAAAACAACACGTCCCGGCCTCACACAGAGCTTCAGGCTCATTATGTACGATGCCATGGCGCTCGTAAAGACGAGTGGCAGAGGCATGATGACAAACAGTGGGGAATAACTTTTGAGGGGGGACAGTGTGTGTGTGTGTGTGTGTGTGTGTGGTGTACTAGCCACTCACCCCGCTGCTGGACGGCATTGCAGCTGCCTCTGAAGCCTGAGGCGCTTTGCTCTGCGGCCGTGAAGCGTTCCTTTGGTTTATGACCAAACACCAGCAAAACTACTGACATTCCCAACAGCCTCAAATGTACTTTGTGTGTAGTGCTAATTAGCAAATGTTAGCATGCTAACATGCTAAACTAAGATGGTGACAAATGTAAACATTACCTGCTATACATCAGCATGTTAGCATTGTCATTTTGAGCATGTTAGCGTGCTGACGTTAGCATTTAGCTCAAAGCACCGCTGTGCCTAAGTACAGCCTCTAGAGCTGCTAGCATGGCTGTAGTCTTGTTCAGTAATAAGAAAGAACTAAACTGACATTAAAACATACAATGCAATAAATAAAAGTATAAAAATAGTCCTCAAACCAAAAATGTAAATATATATATATATATAGATTACATATTAAAAATCCTTCCTGGAAGCACAGGCATAGACAGTGGAGGATTTGATCAATATGATATATAATAATATAAGAAAGAACCAAAAAAAAAACAACTCACTAATCCTAATGTTGGAATTTCAAGACTACAAAAAGGTCTAAAAAGGGAGTCTGTGTTCATAATTTTGTTCCTGATGTCTGAAAAATATGCTTAATTTGTTATGTGTTTACACTCCACAGTACAAAATACAAAATTAGGAACTTTAGTGGGGCTACAAATATGTTAGTGTTAAGGTACTTTTTCAACTAAATTGTTGGACGGCCAGTCCAACTGACTAAAATCACAGTAAGGTTAAAATCTTCCTCTCTGTGGTTGTCAGCACCTTGTTGCAAAGTGCAGCTTAGTACTGATTCACTGACAACAAAATCACTTAACAATAATAAAAGAAACACATGTTCAACATGCAGTGTTTACCTTTGTGTTTAAGTTCTATGTTGTTTCTGTTCTTGTGTGCAGCTGTTGAATGAGCTTTATTTTAGGCCTGTTCATGTGACGCTGTTGAGAATTTTAAGGCGACAGGGTTTGAAATTGCCTTGACTTTCCACTGACTCTGTCACTGACTGCCAGTCAGGCACAAAATTAACAAATCTGCATACAGCGTCTCCCACTTCACCATAGGCTCAGTTAAATCTGGTAAAATTGGAAGGTAGAACTGACTTTAACAATGCAATTCCCTTAACACAACAGGGACTTTACACTCGGCCCCGTCTCTTCCTGCGCAGGTCTACGCCAAAGTCCCAGTATGCTTAGATAATCATTAGACTGATAATTGGACAGACTAGCAAAGCTATTATAGCTGCTAATGCTTCCAGAGCAGGCTCTCAGCTCTTTAATCACACAGGACAGATGAGTAATTTTTGACAGTGGGGTTAGGTAGCCACCTCTGAACACCTTGCCGTTCATTATTAGAAGATGACTCACGAATCCCTGAAGGAAGAAACAAGTGTGAAGAACCTCTAATGATAAAAAGAGAAGCTCTTATTATTGATGTTCAGTGGGTTAGTCAGCCATTACTGTAAGAAGACACAGCAGTGATTTAAAGTTTTCAAATAGATTCAAAGATGGAACAGCAAAGGATAACTTTTAAATGGATGGCCTCCCTTTACGTGTGTAAAATGTCTTATATGCTAGCAGAGAACTCTAACTGTAGACAAACTGATGTTTCACTTAGCAGAATACACAGGCTCAGCAGCCTGTTATCATGTTGGTATCAGTTTCATTACTTTACCTTGTCACGTATTGCCTTGTGGGTAGCACTTTACTTTAACTGCCATATTTTTCTAAGCTGTATACAGTTAATAAATTATAAATAACACACTATAAAGCAGCTGTAAACAAATATAAGGACAAGTTTTTTGTAAACTATTATAACGTCTCCTATTAACAGGGTTCATACAGCTTTTTAAGAGTACAATTCAAGCACATTTCCAGCACTTTAAAAGTACCTAAACCAACATTTTCCAGACTCTCAAAGCCTTTATCATCACATCTAAATTGTTACTATAAATTCCAGGAGACAACAAACAAAA